>CABHPQ010169160.1:23843-52949 GCA_902168405.1 Peromyscus aztecus | reverse complement strand
GGACACCTACCCTTCAGGGTAGACAACTCTCTCCAAAGCCTTGGGAATTCTCAGTGAAAATCCTCAAAATGTCAAGTGGACATCAGTGAAAATGATGACTCAACCATAGCTCCATAGCTGACATGAAGACTGTAGATGGAAACAAGAGGATCCCCCAAGCCAGCATGGGAACATGAGAGCTGTTTGTTGTTCCCAACTCCAGCTTACATAACTGTAGCTGAAAGTTTTCCTGTGCTCGCCAGGCATCAAGGACCCACAGTCACTTATAAAATTTCTGTGTCCCGCCTGGTCCTGTAACCGCTCAGACCCAAGCAAACACACACAGGCTTATGTTGATTAAAACTGCTTGGCCATTAGCTCAGGCCTACCAGTGACTAGTTCTTACGCTTAAACTCAGCCCATTTCTGTTCATCTATAAATCGCCATGTTTTCCATGGCTTTACCTGTGTGCCATTACATGCTGAGCCTTCGTCTCTTCCCAGAGATCTCCTTGCCTGCTTACCCTGCCTATACTTCCTGCCTGGCTACTGGCCAATCAGCGTTTTATTTATCAACCAATCAGAGCAACACGTTCACAGCATACAGAAAGACATTTCCCCCATCACATAACATCAGCCACAAAGCACAGAGGTGGTCATCAGAGCTTTACTCTGTCTCTAGATGGTTCATGTCACTATACTGGCTCCCTTGAGGGAGAAACACAAACTAAATTTAATTGTTAGGGTCACCATGGTAGGCACCCCTTTGGGACTAATTCTCTTTAGTATACAAATATTTCATTTTTTCCTCAACATTGCTTTATTTTGATCCAGCTTTTCCTTATCTTTAAAGAGAATTTTTGTCTAACCACCGTCTCTCTAACACTTTACTTGTATATCTCTTGCTAGCATTCATTCATATAATTTTTCTGTACAAATACCTATTTTCTGCACAAATAGCATTTCATGTTTTCCTTTTAAAAGAAAACATAATATTAAAAATACTATTAAAATTATTGGTATTTTTATCATCTCAATTTCTGCCTGGACACTTATTTTCTATGGGTACAACCACATGTACACAGTGTACTATATTTTATTATGTTCACATGATCTCATGTAATAGAAGCATTTACCGATATTCCATGAGTAACCTTTAATGATGTCATAATTTATCATGCAATTATGGCACACTCTTGCTAGTGCTAGATACTATTTTCCCCCAAAATATCTACTAACGTATCATGTGGGTACTTATTAAACATCTACTGAACTTATGGTGGATCTATTGTTCTATATTATTTCATGTTAAATATCAACAATTTTAAACCCAATGTCTTCTTTAATAGAAAATGTGTGTTAACACTCCCCCCTCCCTCCTTGCTATTCGGAAGTGAAAAAAATCATTTATAGTTGTGGACGGATTTTTCTTTGGGCCACTAGCTCACAAAAAAAAAATGACCCAGAGACTTATTATTAATTATAAAAACTTTAGCTATAGCTTAGGCTTGTCCCTCTAGCTCTTTTAACTTAAATTAATCCATTTCTATTCATCTATGTGTTGCCACAGGACTCATAGCTTTTACCTCTCCTCCTGCATGTCTTGCTTCCTCTGCATCTGGCTGGTGACTCCACCTTTCTTCTTCCCAGAGATCTCTCTGTCCAAAAGTCCCTGCCATACCTCCTGCCTAGCTGTTGACCATTTAGCTTTGTATTAAACCAATCACAGTGATGTATCTTTATACAGGGTAATCAAGTATCTCAGAACATATAGTGTGTTTGCATACCTAACCTCTAAGCTTCAAAGTGCCAAAGGAACCTTACCTTGCCTTCCACTAGGTGCAAAAATCTCCAGACACACACTAATTTGTTTAAATTTGTGTGTACCTCCTAACCCAGAAAACAAATTCCAACCACAGCTCCCACACTGCTTAAGAAAACTCATTTCTCTGACAACTGGAGAACTAACAAACTTCTTTTTGCCAAACTTTCCTACTTCTCAAAAAGAAAAAAAAAATCCAGAAGATATTTCTGCGATGCTTTAGTGGTGGCTGAATCAATACTTTTTTTCTTGAGTCATACTTAAAATTATCATGAGAATAGTTTGAGATCTGTTCAAATGACCTGAATAAAAAGATAAAGATAGCAGGCTAGTAATAACAGCTACCTTTTGTCCTTCGTACAGAAATAGTCACATTTATCTTCTCTCTTTGTCTGTTGTCAATGGTGATATCTATTCTTTGTGCCCAAAGAGTTTTTGTTATTGCTGTGGTTCAGTCTGTAGTTTCTCCTGCTGTGTGTTATTTCACTGACATTATAGAAAAAAGTTTCTGTTTGTCAAAGGTGAAGGCATAGCTTCTATATTTTTGTGTATGTTATATAGATATACACAGGTATAGATACTGATGTCTATATACTCATATTATACTTATAAATCTTAGACTAAAATGCAGAAAATAGTTTTTGAATAACAAAACACTCCCTCACTGGGAATGAATAAGACAATCATAATTAGTCCTTAGTGAATTGCAATGTGTTCATAATAACCACAACACAAACATAGAAACTATAAAAAAAATCATATTGTTCACACTCATCCTGGTGACTTTACTGAAAAATCAATGTTATCAGTAAAACAAGTGACAGGTGCACTATGAAAGAATGACACAGCTTCATAATTCATCTTCATTTATGAAATGCAATTTTGCTCTGGATTGATTTAATTTGTTTCCACCAAGAACGACTCAATAACAAACACCAGTGCATTGTAAATACGGGGTAAATCACATAAAGAATGTTTCAACTTGAGCTATCACACAGATTCTTTTACTAGTTTTGTTACTATTATATTAACTTTTTAAAAACCTGTTTCAAATTTAAAATGGACTTTTTTTGAGATTGTTGGGGGAAAAATGTTCCAAAAGTTTCACATAATAGCAATGGTCATTAAAATATTCCATCAAAAACAAAACCCCAAGTCTTGGAGGATGAGAACAAGAGGATCAGGTGGGGAGAGGAGATGGGGTTGGTGGAAGGAATTCAAAGAGAAACTGCTAGAAACCTAGTGAGTTGGAACCTCCTAAAATATATGAAGGCATTCCTAATGAAGTCTCAAAAAACTTTCACCCTCATGTTCTGACATCTTTGGAATGGGAAGGTATTCTGCAGACTATCAAAAGAGAAATGTAAACACCAACCCAGCTACAACCACTTTGATATACAGTGCTGTCCTTCCTGCAAAATATCTTAGGGCAATGGTGAGAGAAAGCTTGTGGGAGTCACCAACTCATGTCTAATGTGACTTAAGGTCCACTCCACAAGATGGAACCCATACCTGACACTGCTAGGGTGACCAAGAACTAGAGACTAGATAGCCCAGAGACCTACAATAAAATCAAATACTATTGGTCCAAAGAAGAAAAAAGTAGTCATAAAATTATTCTTAATGGTATTCTGCTATACTCATAAATCTGTGCCTTATTTAGTTATCATCAGAGAAGCTTCCTCCTGCAGCAAATGGGAGCAAATACAGAGGCCCATAGACAGACATGTCTCTCTCTCTCTCTCTCTCTCTCTCTCTCTCTCTCTCTCTCTCTCTCACACACACACACACACACACACACACACACACACACACCCGGGGGGGGTGTGGATCTTAATGGGATGTTTCCACCAAAACCCTCCCCTCAGAGCTCATGGAACCCCACAGAAAAGGTGGCAGAGAGACCACATAAGAGCCAGAGGGAATGGAGGACACCAGGAGAACAAGTCTCTTTGAATCAAAAGAACAAAGCTCACATGAACTCACAGAGACTGAAGCAGCAAGCACAGGGCCGACCCGGGCCCGCACCAGGTGCTCTACATATATATTATACAGTATTCTTTATGGGACACCTGAGTGTGAGAAGGAGTGGGTCTCTGACTCTTGTTCCTTCTCTTGGACTCTTTTCCTTCTGCTGCCTTGTCCAATTTCAATGTGATAAGTTTTGCTTCATCTCATTATATTTTATTTTGTCATATTTGGTTTTTATCTCTTTGAAGCCTGTTCCTTTATAATTGAGAGACAAAAAGGGAGTGGGTCTGAAGGGGAGGGGAGGTGGAAAGGAACTGGAAGGAGTAGAGAGAGGAGAAACTCTAATCAGGATATATGTTATATGAGAAAAGAATCAATTTTCAATAAAAGGGGGATGAAATAAAAACACCTGAAGTCATGACCAAACAACTTACTGGTAAGTGTAGGGAGGGTTGTGAAACTCCTGTCTACCCTTGGCTTACCTCCCACCCTGAGAAAACAGACGGCTCTTTGAGATGAAGTTTGAAATTGTCCTGTTCCTTTTATTGGCATAGGACGTCTAGTGTATGACCTGAAGTCACATGTTGCTAGCTAACCTTACCTAGCTGTCCTCTGCTTCTCCCACTACCTTCCAGTGAATAGCTGGTCCAGTCCAGGAGTTAACAATAATAGGGTGCTATTCCCAAGGGATGCAGTGCAGGCACCATTTTGCAATACAAGAATAAACACACAAAATTAAGCTCTTGATTGTTTAAATTAAATACATCACTTTTCATCTAAAGAATAAAAGTATCACTCATAGCATTTAGAACTATGCAAATTAGCCAATGCAGATGGTATCCCCAGTTCTCATGGGACAAAAGAGTAAAATTGCAAAGGCTGTCCAAAAAGTACTGATTTTTATAACAACAATATGTTGAAATTAGGAACACCTTTGATAATATATTTTGATAGAAATGAAAAATACAGTTTTCTTCTGTGATTATAGAAATATATAAACAAAGAGAAGATGCATCTGTAACATCATACATGGCTCTATATTGGCAAAGCATCCCCAGCAGAACCATAGCCCCAGAGTTTGAAAGCAAATTTGTTGAACTATTAAAGCACTCAGGATGAAGGTAATATAGCCAGTGAATGCCACGTCCTGTTTCTATAAAACCTATCAAACATACTTTTATCTGGTATTAGTTAAAACCTTGTATTCATGGATTGAAGTAGTCACATGCTTCCTGACATTCAACTAAGAAAGAGGAGGCTTGCATTTCCATTTAGTTTGGAAGGTGTAGGATGCAGTCATGTGAACCTTTTCTTTCAAATGTAGTGAGATGAATTTGAGAGAAAATGCCCACAGTGTCTGTGTAACTCACCTGGGGACCTGAACATATAGAGACAGATGCTGATCATCTTGCGATGATATGTGTCCTTCAAATACAAGGGTGAAAATTATGAAAAGAGATTAGACCTGAACAACACAAAACTGCTATGTTAGCAACAGACCATGATGCAGCCTTTTCTCAGGAAAATGATAATGTGAAATCATCGGCTTATACAAAACCATTCAAAGTTTGCACATAAAAGATGAAGTCCAAAGTGTTATCACACTGAGGCTGTTAGTTAACAAGAATATCACATTACTCATCTGAATTTTGCAACATTTATACTGTCATCTTCTTAAGGAACTTAAGAGTTTACTCAGTTCTTCATTATAAACTAGTGTTCCTGGTATGTTCAGTTCTGTATTTGTTGGGTTAGATGCCATTTTTTAAATTTTTCACCAGGGTGCATAAGTTTCGTTTCCCAAATCACATACATCTGTCTTTCCAAGGACTGCATTAGTTTTCCCATGTAGATCTCTACATTTCCAGCTATCAGGCTGAGTGCATGAGTTACAGACCAAATCCTTGTTCCAGAGTCAAATACTGCATACCACAATACTGATATGCAGCATCACTATCACCGTCAAGTGGAGCTGGGGGTATTGTCACAATTTTCTCACTTCATGCAGTATGTTCTTGATGTCCGTGTGATCTCTGGGATCCTAGAGATCCGTTGTGGAAAAACAACACTTTCTCACTCAAAAGCAAAAGAATACTATTTCAGAAGGAGAAAAGGCTAGTGTGGGCTAATGGGTTTTCCATATAATTCCAAGTACTCAATTAACAAATCTACATTGAAAGAAACTACCACACAGCCCTCCTTCTTGGTGAGTCTTTGTGGAAATTGTTGCTGTTACTTTACTAGAGGAAATCTTCTGCCATAATTAAGACACACTCATTCTAAACTTGGAAGTCCTCTGACCTGGAGGTTAGAACACAAGCACTCAAACAGATGTTCATGAGCACTTAAACAGATATTTACCGTCACAGGAAAAGTTGGTCTTGCTCCAAAAATTTTGTGACATTGAGCCCATCGCTGCATAGTGGCTAGACATATTTTCAGAGACATTGGTCAGAGAAAATTAACTTGTATTAATCTTGTTAGAGATCAATTTTTTGCTGCATGGCCTGGGAAGAAAGTGATAACATGATAAAGAACTGATTGATAACTAATAAAAAACCCAAAATAACTCCATGTCTCCATTATTGCAAACATGGATGTGTTACTCTCCCATCACTGTGACCATTGCCTGATGCAAACAACATAAAGGAGAAAGGACTTAATGGGGTTGTAACTTCAGAAGGTTCAGCCCATGGTTCCTTGACTCTATACACTTGGCAAATAATGATGGCAGTGAGATCATGTGGCAGCTGCTGTTGCTCCATTTCTGGTGGCAAGAATGCAGAAAGAAGGGGAATGTGGGAAGAGGCCAAGGTCAAAATAGTTCCCAGCACATAAGAACTTTGCTCTATAATCCAGTCTGCCTATAATCCAGTATAATCCACCCAATCCTCTTGTCTTGACTTCCTTAGCTCTGGAAATACAGTTCTGTATTACCACTCCAAGTTAAACATCTTTTAAATAAAGATTTATTTTTATTATTGTTATTTATGTGCATGTGCCTGGATGAGTGAAGTCCACAGATGTGTGGGTGCTCATGAAGGCCCCAAAAGGGTGTACAATTCCTTGAAACTAAAGTTACAGGAAGCAGTAACATGAAACTAAAAATAAATAAATATAAATAAATAAATTTATGTCTTCAAGTAATCTGCAATTCCATCTTTTCACCACATCCAAAAAAGCCATCATATTACAAATCTAGTAAGTAACTAATTTGTTAATTAAATCAGAGCTGCCATTCTCTCTCTCTCTCTCTCTCTGGAAACTACATTGCACACACATTCAGAGGTGAGTATGTTAATTTTCTAGATCATTCATAATTCAATGAATTCTAGATGATTTGTTTGTTTGTTTGTTTGTTTGTTTGTTTGACTTTTTGAGTAGCGTCTCACATAGTCCAAGCTTGCTTCAGATTTGCTAAGTAGCAGAGAATAACCTTGAACTCGTGTCTTCCTGTCATCACTTCCCAAGTGCTAAGATTACAGGAGTACACCCCCATGCTGAATTCCCTTGGTGTTTCAATGAATTTTACAGCCAAAACTACCAATCAAACCCATCTACCATCAACTTAACATGTAAACAAATATATTATTATAAACCATGGTATTCTATTTTGGTCCCTAAAAGTCCACTTAACAATACAGAATACACTCAGCCTAAGTCCAAAAGTCTCCATAGTCTTAAAAACTTCAACATTATTTAAAACTCTAAATTCAAATTTTCTTCTGAAATTCAAGGCAAATTCCTAGCTATAATCCCTGAAAAAAACAAAACAAATAAGGTACATATTTTGTTTCTGACATCTCTAATGTAACTTAAGCTTTAACCTCTATAAATCTATAGTTCGCCACATGGCTTGTGGCTTACCGGTACTTTTACATCTTGCTTCTTCTGGCGATAGCTAGCAGCATCTCCCCTGCTCTGTCTTCTTCCTTCCTCTCTCTCTCTTTAGAATGTCCTGCCTAACCTTATTCTGCCTCATCATTGGCCAAACAGTGTTATTTATCAACCAATCAGAGCAATACATTTTCACAACATACAGAATGATATCACCCATCATTTCTCCTTTTCTTTCTATTCAAAAGGAGGGTTTTAACTTCAACATAGCAAAATTACATATAACAAAACAGTTATCAAGCAAGAAGTATATTTATAATATCTAGTCTATTTGTATTTGGCAAAATCAAAGAAGATATCCTATCTATCCTATATTTGTAGGTCCAAGATTTCATATCTACCTTATCTCCTATCAAAATCAAGGAAAATCATAATTATAACTATCTAGTCTTCAACTACATCAAAGATCTCAGAAGTATACAATATTATCTAAGTAAACAGGAGAAACATTGTCAGCAACTTCCAAAAATCTAGAATGACAGAGACAGATGCTTACCTGGACAGTCATTCAAAGTTCCTCTGCAAAGTTGGGACATCCATATTTAGCCCATAGGTCTAGAATCTCTCAGTCACTTTTCTCTGTGTCCTGTAGAATGTCTGGCAGTTAATTCTGCGAAGCAGGAACCTGAAGGACCATTTTTGCCTTGCAAAGTTCAGTGGTCACTTTTCCATGGTTCCTGCATGTCCAGTCGATATAATATTTTTGTCAAGCAGTCCAGGCAAGAACATTTTCTTACCCAAATGGCTATTTTTGCCAAGAAGAAGATAAACTCCATATGGAGTGTCTTCGACACCCATCTTTCTCTCTGAAGTAAATTGGTGCTACCAGGAGCAGACATGTCTTATTGTCCAGAAAGTCTTAGTTTTTAAAACATTTTAAATGCCATATTCTGTAGGTCTTTGAAGTATTTGAAGATTACCTACCAAATTGAATTATATCTATGTATACATAATTGAATTATATCTATATATATCTAGAAAACTCAACATGACTATAACTTTGACTATTATAGAACACTAATTATTAATCTGTATTTCTTAATTATCCATTACAATTTAAATGAGTTACATAAACATAATACCTTAAATGAGAGTAGAAGTATATATACAGTACAACAAAATTAACTTTAAATTTGTATCAATAAACTAAAATCTATACCAATGTAAAACATTTTAAACAAGTTGCTCTTAAAAGTAGGTTCAACAATCCATCCTTTTGTTCTATCATATCTATATTCTATATTTCCATATCACTTAACAAACACACTTTAAAGTCTGTTGATTCTTTATACTGAAATTAAGGCTCTAAAATATCCTTCATTTATCAATTCACACTTATGAGTTTCTGAGTCATCAAAATGGACCCACATCTATGGCAAAGATGAGAGACTTAGAATTTACTCTATAATAATAAGATGGACATGTTTTAGACAAACTTATTCCATGTAGTGAGAGCATGCATATACTTTGGAGGGTAAATGAAGATTTAGACATGGATAAAGTTGCGGGAATTCTTAGGTACATGCTGTATTTATATAAGGAATCTGTCTATGAACACAGAAATTCAAAATAATATGTACTTTGTAAAAAGAATAAAGAGAAAAGTATAAAGGGTACAGCTTAACTAATTTGTAGAAATTTATTGAAAGTAAGCCCTAAAGGTAATTTTGCATGATATTACTTGCATCCAATTTATTGTTCCTAGTAGAATATAGCATTCTTGTTATAAAGCATACAAAAATGGCTCTGAGCTTTGTCTATTTTAAAAACTTGAACTTTAGATGCATTAGGGTCCCTGACTCACTATGAGGAAATGTAATTGGCTTTAGAGTGGTTTCAGTTTGATGGAATCAAATTTATTTCATATTTTCGGGGATGCTACACTTTCCTTTAAAACACCATTGGGGGGCTGGAGAGACAGCTCAGTGTTTAAGAGCAATATTGTTCTTACAGAAGACTAGAGTTCCTTTCCCAGCCCCCACAATGGGTGGCTCACAACCACCTGCAGTTCTAGCTTTAGGGGATCTGATGCTCTCCTCTGGCATCTGGAGAAACACAGAGAGAGAGAGAGAGAGAGAGAGAGAGAGAGAGAGAGAGAGAGAGAGAGAGAGAGAGAGAGAGAGAAATACAAACGCTAAATAAGTTTTTAATATCTTTTAAATAACATTGTAGGATCTAGGATAGGCAGTGGGAGAACTTGATTGGGATCAGTTGTTTTTCTTCCTTCATTTTATGTCCTCAAATAGACACAGCTTCTAACCAACATTTTACCTGGAAGTCTAGTATTATGCATTTTATTAGTATCTCTTCCTTTGTCCTGTAGCATCTAAAACAGTGCTTCTCAACCGTACTAATGCTGCAACCCTTTAATACATTTCCTCATGTTGTGGTGACCCCAACCATAACATTATTTTTGTTGCTACATTATAACTGTAAATTTGCTAATGCTATGAATTGTAATGTAAATATCTGTGTTTTCAGATGGTCTTAATATCTCAAACATCCTCTATAGTTCATATGTAGTTAGATTAAATGCATATTCTTTTTTTTTGAGAATTCCATATGTGAGTACTGTATTTTCATCATTTCTACCTCTTCCTCCCCCTCCTTCAACTCCTCCTTTGTCTAACTCCCATTCCCTCTCAAGCTAATGACTTCTCCTATAATTATTACTGTTATATACATACATGTATGTGCTCACATGCACACACACATATATATATATACATACATATATATACATATACATAGATATAAAACCTGCTGTGCCCATTTAGTGTTGCTTACATACATCGTGTACAATATGTACATTGAGACTGGAAAATCCATCATGAGACTTTTCCCTGAAGAAGACTGATTCTGCCTCCCTCAACAGCCATTGGTTGCTTATGACGCATCATCTAGGGGTGAGGTCTAGTGAAATTTCCCCTATGCTCATTGTGTACCCTTTCTATTTTTCCCTCAAGGCATCCATTAGTTTTTTAATGCTTTGAAATTTTCATCTGGAAGCTTCTTGTGAGAAGGAATTCTCTCTGTAAGCATTTCCCCGTCACCCTTCCATCTCTGACACCTCGTGTCTGTCACAGTCCAGAAATCCGCTACTACTCCAGCACTTTGTTCTGTACCCCAAAAGGAAAATAAAGAAAAAGATAATAAAAGTTAAGTGACAGGTTGGTGTAAACTTGTTTCCCTTCTGAGCCCTACCTGTGTACCCCAAGTTAAGAAACGATTTCTCCTGATCAGTCCTTCTTCAATATTAACCCCTTCCAGTCCTCGTGCACAAGCCAAAGGTTATCAACTCCCAGAAGAAAATCTTAGTTATAGTTCAACTATCATCAGTGTCTTTCCAAAATTCTCTTGGGGGTTGAGAAAGAAATTTAGCGTATCATGTCTCCCTGTTGTGTGTCTCCAGAGCAGGTGTCTGTTCCCTCCGTGAGAGCAATGGAGGAAGAGAGAAGTGACAGATAGCGAGAGAGTTGGTATTGCTCACTCACCCCCATGCACTTCATCAAAGAACTTGCCCCAAATAAGTCAGAGCTGGACAGAAAAGCCAAAAGGAAAAAAATAGAAAAACTGGGTAAAGAAAAATGTTTTCAGACTATAAAGCGTATTTTTTTAACTGTATGGAAGCTGAGCCCTGCTCCATCAGTGAAGTCAAAATTGTTCACACTATTTTCTGGCAACACTCTCATGACACCTTTTAAAAAGGCACTATTATCCCTGAGGTACAACACAGCCCAATGTTACTCAACAGTACAAGCCACACATTATGAATCGGGGGACAGTTAATCCTGGCATTAGGATAATACTTACCAGGAAATTAAGCAAACTACTCCCTTCGCTGCTTTGCAATTACATATTGTTATCACAAGCCAAATAGGATTCATTAAAGGGGAACTTACGTTGACTCATTTATACAAATATAGAACCACCTGTTTTGCATTACGGAAAGATTTTGACATAATTTTAAAAACAAAACTTGAAAAGCCACTAAAAGGCAGCACGAGCTCCCATTAAAACACGGGAACAGCTTGAGCACTTCCGTTTTTTAGTGCTCTTCATCTCTCATTCCCACAGCTCTGAACGTATTGTAATTTGCTTTCAGTACTTCTCGCTGGATAGGCACTGTGGAGTGATACCAGAAAGTGCTCTCTTTTTCATATAATTTGGAAAGCGTTATGGTCTTGCTACGTTGTTCTGTACACAAGCCATTGTGGCTCTTGGTCCCTGGAGTCAATGATTTACCAAAAGAACAGCTTCTTGAAGAATCGTTGCAGGGAAGGGGATGGCATCAGTATGGCTGCTGACCATTTTAAGAGTGGCCTGTGTAGTCTCAGATGACCCTGTAGTGTACTTACATGATATATCATAAGCATCTTATAGATGTGACCTCTGAAGCTACTGGACTCAATGCAATGCCTCCTTGCCAGAGAAATGGCTTGAGTGAAGAAATATGAAGCCTAATAAGGTCCCCCGTGAATGCTGTGCAATAAAGTGATTTCTATTCTACTCTATTGATTTCTGCTTGAAAGGAATATATATCTCAGACACTCTTTAAAGATTAAATATCATTCTACTCCAAATTACGGCTGTTATCAATTACATGCATTAATGGTACCACGTTTTTCTCTGAAACCATCCAGATGCCTTAAAAAATAGGGAGAGCTTATAGAGGAAGGAGTCCCCTCCCAAGATGATATTCATAAACTAATATTTAGACACATGCAGTTTTCTTCATGTAATCCAATCATCTTAGGACCGCCCCCATCCCTATGTCCCTGAGGCCATGCTAGCAAGGAAAAAAGAAAAGCTCTCTTAGAGTTTCCTTACATGAGAAATGGGTTTTACTTTCAACCATATTCTGTGCTGGCATGAAATGTAAAAATCCATTTGGATTTGGATGGACTGATAACCGAAGAGACATATGGTCCACGGGTGCATGATGAATGATGTTCTCTGACACACATGATGACTTTGAGGGTATTTTCTCTTCATTAGGTAAAATATCTCTTCAAACATCTCAAAGCAGCTGGTCATCTGAGGTGGCCAGTGAAACAGTCACAGATCTGACTTCTCAGCTATTTGGTCACTTTTGTGTGGTTCTTTGTTCTTTTGTGGTTTCATGGTCTTCATGCCAAAGTTTCTGTGAAGAAACGAACTCAGCCTAAAGTGAGAACTAGCCGATGTTAGTTCTGAAAGTAGAGTTTGAAAGACTGACGAGCCTTGGAGTCTCTAGTCTCTCTTCCTTGCTCTCCCTTCACTTTACTCTTACATGAATCCTTCCCTGTGGTCCAATTTTTGTGTGTTAATTACCTACAGCTTGAATTTGCTTTCCCAAAAAGTTGATGTAAGAATGGGGGGCAACAAAGGAAAGAAAGCAAAAAAAAAAGTTTTTAATCTCATTGAGAAAAACACATACAAAGGAAAGTTGTGTTGGAAAGAACTGTTGAAAGATAAGAAAAAAATCTCTTTTATGTGTGTTTTCTTTTGATGGTTTATTTTAATTCTTTTTAACTTTCAACAGTTTTATCTTCCTTTTTGCTTTAAGCTCTTTTATTTTTCTTTCCAATTAAACAGACATTAATAATTCCCCCAGAGGTAAGAGGAAAAAAAACACTCCATAGAAAGTCAGAAGATTCTTATAAAACTGAGAAACTTCAAAAGAATGTCATTGGTGACAATAGTAGTGCGCATTTTAATCCTAGCACTTGGGAGGCAGAGGCAGGTGGATCTCTGTACTCATGATGTACAAAGTTTCAGTACTCATGATGAACTCTAAAGCTTATTTCAAACCCATCAATGGTAGTTAAAAGCCATCCTAAAAAGAAGGTAGAGAAAGACGTGTAAGAATTCTTTCCCCTTGATACCAGCTCTCACACCTCAGCAGTTGCTGTGGGTATCTCACCTGTTTGGCCTCCAGCTACCTTTTTGTTTTCTTTAAGGGTTATTAAATTGTTAATTAATTCTCATTATTCTATTTTCCATACCTGTCTAGTTTTATCACTTATACCTTATTGTCTAGCAAGGCAATATTTACCCTAATGTCTAGATATTACATGGGAGAAAAAACAGAACTATAATAAGAATATGGTAGAAACAAGCTCTTGAGAACACAGAAACTTAATTAGGTTCACATATGGAAGAGAGGTGTGGGTTATAAATGGGTTCCATCACTGGGATGTAGAATCCATAAAGCCCAAGAGTCTTCAGCTTGTTTACTGCTCAATGGCCCTTTCACTTTCCTAATATAATAATACCTTGTCTAAATTAGATACTCAGTCAATGGTATTTACTCAGTAACATAATTTATTGGTTCTGCCATTCACACCTTTGCCCTTTGAATTGATCTCTGCACCCCCTCAGATATTCTGTGATTTACATAGTTTGGTGTGATATCATGTGCCAATTTCATATAAGAAGGCCTTGCTCTTGATGTCCTAGGAAGTATATTCTGAGAAGCAAGCCTATGTGGTAATCCTTGACAAGAAGGAGCAGTCAGGGTTAAAGATGAGAGGGAAGGAAGGAAGAATGAGTGAGAAAGAAGAATATGAATTTAAATCACATTACATGCATGCAAGTATTAAATGAGCACATGTATATGCATGTGTTCATGCAAGTATTAAATGAACATGTGTGTATATGCTCTATGCAGAGAAATGTTTTTTAAACTCTATTTTTGGAAAGGAAGAAGTTCTTAGCTTCATTATTCAGCAATGTATTTTCAAGCACTCAATTAAAATACAATTGGAAGAATCATATTCTTTCCTTTTGTCTATTTAGTATATTACCATGGTAATATGCTTCTTAAATGAGTTCCAATGTTAAAAAGAAAAGAAAAAATGGGAACTAATAGAAATAAACATGCCATCCTCATTAGGTCTGTTACTTAATCACCAGCCATGTGCTTAGATAATTGGCAACTTAAAGCAAAGGAAGGACTCCTTTACTCACTTGATTCTAGGGTATTCTGAGGAATCAGAAGACACCCAGAGTTTGCAGCTAATTTACTGTCCTTCAGTTTCTGATTATAGCATTTACATAGCAGCAGGATCCAATTTGGGTTTGAATCTCAAGATGCAGTGAAGTCAGCTGTAGAAACCTTCAGAATTCACCCCTACCATGCCGGGTAGCAAGGGCAGCTCAGCAGTTACTCCATTCTCCCCAGGGCACTGCTGCACAGAAATTAGCAAGACTGAAAGGAGTGATTCAGACCCAATTTAGAATAACCACCTCAGAATTTTCTGAAGACTCAGGTGGCACAGGTGAAGCAACGCCTAAGAAGGATTCTCCTGATCAGACTAACTACTCTCTGGGGTCTAGCATCTCACATTTGAATAGCACAGGACTTCAAACAGCTACCAAGAAGAGATGCTTTTTTTGCTCTTACTCTGTTGGGACAACCCTCTAGGTTTGATGGTTCATTCCTGATGCTGACTTGTGTTCACTCCAATAATGGGACAATATATAAAGGGTGGAAAAGTACTAGAGGGTATTATGGAAGAAACTGTCAGCAAAATTAGATGATGGCTTTTGCTAATTTGTGAGCGGATTAGGCTACAGCCGCCCCACTGGATTGTATAGGACATTTATTACCTGTCTTTCCCAGTGATTACATCTCACAATGATGACTTCCAGGTCCTCAACAAAAGATTTATCTTAAAGGAACACAGAAGAATGTATAATTACAAGTTTTATGATGTCTTGGAGACCAGAAGAAGTGGCAGAGCATTTTCAAGAACTGAAAGGGAAGAACCATCAAATCCAAATCATACATCAGGAGACTAAATCTTCAGGAAATGAAGGAGGAATGGAGGCATTTTTAAAAACAGAAAAAAACTAAGAGCATTTGTCACAAGCATGCCTAATATTTTTAATTATGGTCTTGAGATTATAATATAATTACACCATTTCCCCTTTCCATTCTTCAAATCCTTCATATACTCCTCCTTGTTTTTATCAAATTCATGGTCTATTTTATCATTAATTGTTGCTACATATACACACTTATATATATATCATTACACATGTATCATTCATTACACAAGTAAGCACAAATGCTGCTCAGGATGTATAATGTTACCTATATGTATGTATACTATAAGCAGACCTGGTTTAAAAAATTGCTGATGAATTTCTTCAGACAGAAAGGAAATAAAGCTTAAGACTTTAGTGATGTGCTTTGAAGAAGCCTCATCTCTATTGAGGATTCTGAAGACTGCTTGATTAGAATTTCATGATCATGAGAAGACAGAATGTTGTAGATCAACATCTGAATGACCTTGACCTGTCTTTAGTTCCCCTCATAGCCGTTTGCTAACGACCTTGCTATTAGCTAAAGCTTTTGAAATGTGTGACTTAGAAGGCTGCTGGCACTGGGCGGTGGTGGTGCATGCCTTTAATCCCAGCACTCAGGAGACAGAAAAGGCAGGTTGATCTCTGAGTTAGAGGCCAGCCTGCTCTACAGAGTGAGTTCCAGGACAGCCAAGGCCACGCAGAAGAACCCTGTGATGGGAAAAAAAAAAAAAAAAAGGCTACTGGCTTCCATTAAAGCCATGAGCTTTACCAGGCAGCACCTTGAAACTCACCTGCACTCTGCTGTAACCTATGACTTGTGATTCCCACAAACAGATATGGAAAATGCATTGATAGATGGTTTTCTTTTGTCCTGTGGCTATGAAAGTCCATTCTTCAGTGGAACATGTCATTTAGGGTGACTAGAATTCATGCTTCAAGGTCATGACAATTCTTATTTTCTTCCTCTTGTTTCCTTTGAAGAAAGCTGTTTTACATCAACAGAAAGGAAGGAAGGATACAAGAAAAAAATATCAACTGGCTTTTTAGTGAATTTTTAAAATCACGGCTAATGGTTAGTCAAGCAAGATAATTCCTATTGATCTTTGAGTTTACTGATTCATTTCTCAGTAACCTTAATATTGCTATTGAATCCTAGTGAGTTTTAATGTTATTGCATTAATCAGAGATGTAATTTCTATCTGTTATTTCTTTACATCATATTTCTTTGATAAGATTTTTTACCTATTTCTAGACTACACATAATGAATGAAGCATTTTATCATATTTCTCTTAATTTCCATAAAAACTTCATTGTCTCAATTATCTTGCTCTTAGTGTCTACTGATTTATTTCTCTTTCGAGCTACCCATTAGTGCTGCCCTGGGATGCTGAGTGTGTTCCACTTGCACACACAGCATCTTCTGAGCTGACTCTTTACTGTCAGTGTGATGATAGACAGATAGAGCTCATAGGCACAACGTTTAGGACCACCCTTACTTTAAAGATCAGCAAAGATTTGAAGCTACCATATGGTTTAGCCATAGTGACAGACAAATTCAGCTCCCTCCTGTAGCCCTCATGGACAGAGGCATGCCAAAGACCAAGCTAGCTTCTTCGAAGGAAAGAGTGGCAGAGAGGGAGATTTCTCAGGCATGGATACTTGTTGCTCAAAAATTGTAGCCATCTCACTACTGGAGAACACAGACAGGTTCATGCCCCATCTATTGCCTCAGCCAATGGCCACTCTGGCAATTTGGAACCACTTTGTTCTATGATAAAATCCACCCCTTCTCATACATAAGCCCCTATAGATACCCAACAACTGTTAGATGAAGCTAGTCCTTCATGTACAGGGTGAATGAATGGTCCAAAGGCAACCACTGAGATTGCCCCTCACCAGGAGCTAGAACTTTGCTCACATAGGCTCAGTACTATTCAGCTGGAGAAAAGCTTACCTTATTAAGACATCTTTCCTAAAAGCCTCCTCCTCTCCCAGCCCTCTTTCTAGAGGCAATAGGTTTATCCCATTTTGCTTTCTGTTTGTTTGTTTGGGTTTTTGTCCATGTTTGTATGTCATTTGGGGAATACAAGCTTCTCTTATATGCAAATTGGAAGAAGAAAAAAGGAGAGGAGAGGGGAGAAACCAAGAACAAAAAAAGAGGATACTAACCACCAAATCGATCCTTATGTCCCTAAGATTTCTTGGTGGTCTACATTCTAAGAATCCCATTTAGAGTCTTCTGTAGCTTCATTTCTCCTTCCCAGGATTTTATATATCAGAGGTGGAAACATTAGAGTGAAATATGATTCCTCCATGTTTTACAGAACCAGGTCTCCGTTTAACTTCTAATACTTTATAAATCTTATTTGAGATATTTATGTGTAAAAATTCACTTATTTATTATCAGAAACTATTCAGGAAATATTCTAAGATGAACCTCAGTGTGTTAGACCTCTCAATGTGACAAATACCTGAAGGAGGAAAAATTTATCTTGGCTCCTGGTTCCAAAGACTTCAGTCCGTGGCAAGCTGGTTCCACAGTTCTGGGGCCTAAGGTGAGAGAGACTATCATGGTGGACTGAGACATGTGGAAGAAGCCATTCACCTTGTGGAAATTCCAGTTCCTCCAATTTAAACCTTGAGTCTATGAATAGATTCACCCACTTATGAGGACAGAACCAGAATGAGCCAGTTGTTTCCTTTCCTAGAGAGCTTCGGGGTTCAACTTGACACAGCCCAGGGTTATCTGAGGGGCTCTCACTTAGAGTTTTACCTCTATCAGATTAGCCAGTCTACACACCTGTGGAGCATTTTCAACATAGTTTCTCTGGGTAACCCTAGTATTTGGGAGCTTGCTTTGTAGTCCATGTTCTTCTCAAACTCAGATCTGCCTGCTTCTGTCTCCCAAATGCTGGGATTAAAGGTGTATGTCACCATGCCCAGATTTTTTTTTTCACATTTTTTTTTTGAGGGGAGAATGTTCTTGTTTGGTAATTGATGTTGAAAGTTTCAGCCCAGTGTGGGTGGTACATCTCTAGACAAAAGGTTCTGGACTGTATAAGCAAGATAGCTAAACGAACCCGGGAGCAAGCCAATAAGCAGCACTCTCCTATGGTCTCTGCTTCATTTCCTGCCTCTGGTTTCCCGCCTTGAGTTCCAGCCCTTACTTCCCTCGATGATGAACTGTTAGAAGGGTAAGGTGAAATAAAACCTTTCCTCCCCTCCATAGTTTTTGATCAGTGTTTTATCACACCCACTGTGAACGGGGACACTTCTCACAAACCCCACCTATGAACAATATTTGCTTCAAATACATGAACTTCCTGAGATGACACCTCATATCCAAACCACTGTAATCACTTTCAAGCAAGAGCAAATAGTCTGAAATGTGTTCCTAACAGTGAATAGATGGAAGGGAAATGTGGAAGCAGAGCTTTAAGTTGCTGAACTGATTGGTACAATGATGCAGAAAAAGAAAAACAAGTAAGTAACAATGCCATTTTTTTAAAGGAAAGGAAATATAGCCATTATTTTATCTTTGGCTGTATCTCCATTTATTTCAAAATTTGTTACATAATAAAAAATGTGGAAAACATTTTTTTTTCTATTTTACTTTAATTCAGTAAGCACACCCAAAGTCAGACACAGTATGAGTTCTATAATCATGCAGTTCCCTTTACATTCAGTCTGATAATTAGGAATAAACAGAGAACCATTGTGTGTGAAGTAGTTATGAGAATTTTCCTACCTGGGCAGGGCTGTTAAAAAAAATTCTAAGTTAAACATGAAGCATGGAAGTTTCAAGTAAAATATTTTCTATAATGAAGCCAATAAATCATGTCCTTAGGGAAAAGGATAAAACCAGTTTTACCGTGAATTCAAAAGTTCCTACAAGCAATTACAATGAAAATCATCTTATTCTTCTATATGGGGATTTGGAAAAAGGCCCTAGAAGTACGATATCTTTTCAACTCATAGGAGTAAAACAGCAGGTCCTTCATTTTGATGTTACCTTAAAAGCTATAAGCCTTTCTAAAATACATGAAGATATAGATTTAGTTAAATGTTATCTGTGTGTAGAAGAAGATTGATACTCTTTCAACAAAATTATTACATGTTTTAGTTTAAAATATAATATGCTTTAAAACACCACTGAAGAATGAGATATAGTAAAAATGAAATAAAATGTGAATAAACGGTGAATATCTTAGCAGATAAAGGCACTGGCTGTCAATTCTGGCCACCTAAGTCCAGTCCACAGGACTCACATGGTGAAGGGAGAGAACTGACTCCTGGCACAAGTGTGCCCCTACATACAAATAACTAACTAAATAATAAATGATGTAGGAAAAATTATTTTGAATAAATAAGAAGTATTTCCTAAAGAATTGGTCATTATTGATTTAGATGTCGCTTGTTAACTAGTTGTAGAAATGAACATAATGTGTTAATATGCATTGGACAGCAGCAAAAATTGTATTGATTCATACATTTTGTTACAAACTTTTCTATGAAATGATAGTCTTAAGTATTTACATTTATACAATGTAGATCTCACTTCCCAGGCCAGTATTTTAGTGAATAATTCTTCACAAGGGAAGTGTGCAAAGGCTCAGTGTTAGTAAAAATAAGCTAGACTCAGAAAGGCAAACAGCACATGTGTGGAGTATTAAAGCATTTATTTCATACAAACTTAGAGCAGGTGGGTACCAGACACTGGAAAGTGTAGGACAGGGGATGAATAGGGGAGATCAAACAACAGAGACTGTGTCACAGTCATAAAGGAGGGAAAAGATATGGTGTACTCTAGCAAAGTGGATGACTACAGATAACTAAATATGCACATCTCAGAAGACTAGAGGACTAGATTTTTACTGTTTTCCTCATAAAGAAATGATATGTTTGAGAACATAAATATACTTAACCTGATTTAAACATTGTATAATGTGTCCATGTATTTATATCCTATGGTGTGTAGTTTATATATATATATATATATATATAAATGTCATATATGTGCATATATGTTTTAGACAGACCTTCATCACTGTAACCAAATACCTAGCTTTAGAGGTCTCAGCCTATTACAGTAGGAGGGTGTGACAGGACAAAGTAACTCTTATCATGGCAGATAGGAAGTTGAAGGAGGGAAATCCTTCACTTCCTGACTTTCACCGTTCTCTTTTTTTATTACATCTGGGCTCCAATTCTATGATATTGTGCCACCCACATTTGGAGCAAATTAGTAATCATCACTCAAAATACTTTATAGACACCTGAAGAAGTACACTGTGCTCCTGGGCATTTCTCTATGCATTAAAATCGATAATCAAGATTAACTGTCATATCAGTTGAAATAGGTTTGCATCACAGTTGGCAGCAAAATGATCCACGAAGAGACAAGAATGAAAACTAGGTCCCAATTGACTTAGTTAGCCAGGCTGGATCAAACTTCTAGAGTCTGATGCCAGGTGGTTTATTGTAAGCATATTTAAACACTACAATTTGGAAGAAAGTTTCCTGGTGCAATACAATCCCAAGTATTCAAGGAGGCATAATTACATCTAAACTCAACTCAAAGTATGTGCCAAAAAAGGTACATGTCATTTCTTCCAAGAAGATGGGTTCTAGAGATAGGCTATGTGTATTATATTAAGGGCCTAGGAAGGATCTGGCATAGTCTTGGTCATACAGATAACATAGAGGTCATTTGGGCTAGTAGTCACCTCTGGCCCTGATTGTGGAGCTTGGAGGAGCCCCTGGCTGTACAAATGGTGTAAGGGTCATCTAGACTATTAAGTATCTTTGGTCCTAGCTGTGAGAGCTTGATATGGTCTAGCCCTTCAGATAACTCAGCTTATCTCCAATTCCCAGCCTTCTGGACAAAGCAACAGGCTGCACATCTTTTTCTTTGAAAAGACAACCCTGTGTGTTTACCATCCCTGGTTTCCTTGGTGACCTGTGGACACAAGGACCTTTGTGCTCCCAACATATTGCCTTATACTAAGACTACAGTCTTTTGTTCCTTGGTTTCTGTTGCTAACCTGGATTTTCAGGATGAGTGTTGGCTGTGTGTTGCCTGTTTTACTGGCCTACTCTGCTGGTATGTTCATGGGGAATCCTTGCTGGTGTTGGAGGTTGGGGGAAGGGGAGGCCAGGGTATGATGGTCTGTTGTAGCACTAGAGGTAGCCCTGATTATTGAGTCTGGTAGAACAGAGAGAGCAGAGAAGGTCCATGGGTAGCCTGCCTGGTCTTCTAGCAGGAATGGTCTGTGGTTGAGCTTGAGTGTCTGCTGGAGTTAGGGACTGGGACACAGTGATAAGGGAGGTAGTGAAGGCGATGGAAGGGATGGTCTGTGGGATCCACAGGAGGCTTGGACAGTGGTGAGGGGAGGTTGGAGCTGGTGTTCTGTTGCAGTGCTATGGGTGATGCTGAAGACAGAGTCTGGGGAGGAGAGAGACTAGAGAAGTTCTTCAGACAGCCAACCTGGTCTTCTGGAAGTCATGGCCTGAGTTTAAGCAGGTTATAGTCACCTGAGTTGAGGGCTAGCTCACAGAAGGTGATAACATAATAAGTTCTCTGATTATTCATTCTGTTTTCTGATTTTGGGCCTAAGCATTCTTTCTCAAATACAGTTCCATATTTTTGTAGGAGATTTATTTGAAGTCCAAAAGAAAGAAATATTTAATAGGAAAATTTGGTTACTTATGGTACTAATTCCATTTCTTGTCTACAGAGAATCTATCAGACAGAATTCTCTAGAGGAACAGAAGTAGAATGTATGTATATGTATTAGAGAGGGAGTTTTATTGGATTGTTTTACAGGGGATGAGTAATCCAGCAATGACTGGAGAGGCAGGAAAACTAATAGCTGCTGATTTAGAAAGTTTAATAGTCCCAGCAAATTTTTGAAAGACAGAAACACTGGAGAGTCACTGATATTGGGTCCATGCCAGCAATGGATAGTAAAGTAGTAGAACATGCCCACTCAGAAACAAAAGGGACTTACAGGTGCATCTGTGGCTTTCTCTGTGACTTCTTTTTCATCAGGGCCTGGATGTAGACGACATGAAGAGAAGCAGGGCTTGTAGGAGGATGGAGGTGTGGGTTGGAGATTGTACTGAGGTAAATTTGACCAAAGTGCATAATGTACTCGAATGAAAATGTCATCAAACATTACCTTCTACAATGACTATATACAGAAGATTTTTTGCTGTGGGGCTTTGTTTGCTTGTTTATGGTTTTTGCTGTTTTTGTTTCTGTAATGGTGAAAAGGCAGGAAATTATTTTAATCAATATGTCATTTTAAGAAAATGGTGACCAAGCATTTTGCAGTGCTGACATGAGATTTAGGTTTAAACAGAGGAATAATTGGGTCGGAGATAAGATGTATGTATAATCAAACACTCTTTGTCAATTTGTGATCCCGCTCTAGTTCTGCAAGATAAGCTCAAACAAGTCCTAGTCACTTGCTACAAGATGATTCAGTTACCTAATTGTCCAAGAGATGCCTATTCCTATTTGAGGTTGATTGATGGAGTGACCTATCTGTAAAGTTTTGCTGTGGAATCTAAGGAGAGTGTAGTTTTAGGACAATGGTGGAACAGTTCTGGACACCGTCTCATGGACTGCAGTAAGGCACTAGAAAACACATTCTCGTGGACTATGGTGAGGCACTAGAAAAACTAGCAATAAAATACCTCAGTTACTTCTATGTCAATGCAGCAGCCTCGAGAGGAAGTGAGATAGATATTAACTCCCAATCCTTGTGATCTGTATCAAAAAGAACTCAGAGTTGCCACACAAAACAGCACAGACAACAAAGTTTATTGCAAAGTAGAGCACACTCAAAGGGTGAGATTGGACAATAGACCAAAGATCTGTCTTAACCTATGTAGCAGAAAGACTTTAGACTATTTTTAAAGAGGGACTTTTTCCTGTCTGTGCTATTGATGGGTAGTAGTCTGTCTTTGTTCTTTATTAGAAAGCCTCTGACTAGATGGAATTCTTGGGAGATTTAAATAGCTATTTACCAATTAAAGCAGAATATAAAGACAGAGAATACTGGGGGGACATGTGTGGTGATATTTTATCTGTGTCCCTCAATAAAGTTTATCTGAGGATCAGAGGAAAAAGACAACCACTATATTAGACATAGAAGTCAGGCAATGGTAGCACATGTCTTTAGTCCTATCATTAGGGAGGCAGGGATCTGTCTGGATCTCTGTGAGTTCAAGGCCACACTGGGAACAGAGCCAGGCGTGGTGGCACACACCTTAAATTCCAACACTAGTTAATCATAAAGGTCTGGAGGTCTGTACAGACAGACAGGAAGTGACAGAGCTGGGCAGGAAGAGGAAGTGATGCAGTTGAACAGAGAGAGCAAATGAGATAAGAGAACAGAAAGGCATATAGGCATATGTATACAGGAAGTAGGTCACTTTGGAAGCTGAGGGTCAGCAAGGTGAGGTTGGCTTGTGACTTTTCCTATTCCTCTGATCTGTCAGGTTTTAACCCTGATATCTGGCTCCAGTTTTTTTATTATTATTAATAAGACCTTTTAAGATTTGATTAACATTTGGCGTCCAACTTCTGGGGCAGGAATTCACAAAAAAGCCATTTGCCTGTGGCCTTGCACTCTCCAACTCAGGCCCAAGCTGCATGTGACCGGTTGTGGTGGCGCATGCTGGTAGGATTTGCTATAGGAGGCAGAGGTAGAGGGGATCCTTCATTTGAGGCCAGCCTGAGAGGCTTGCTGAGGAGAAGCTGCAGCTAGGGCCAGGCAACAAACGGTGGTGATGGGATCATGGAGGTGGCGGTTGCTGCTCTGCATTGCTGGCTGCTTCTCATCTTGTTGGTAGCAGTGGTGATGCTGCTACCAGGAATGAAGGGTTTACTGCTGCTTGTTCAAAGAAGAATTTCCAGGACCATCCTGTTAGTAAATGAGATAGCAGAACAGAAAGGCAAACAGACATGGGTATACAGAAAGTAGGTTGCTTTGGAAGCTGAGAGTCAGCAAAGTGAAGCTGGCTTGTGGCTTTTCCTATTCGTCTGATCTCTCAGGTTTTAAACCTGATATCTGTCTCTGGGTTTGTTTGTTTTTTTTTATTTAATAAGACCATTTAGCAATTCGTCTACAGGCGTGAGAGCTGTGGACAAAAAATTCTTGGAAAGAAGCTGCAGTTTCCACTGAACCTTCTGCAAGACTGATTATCTGATTAGAACTTCAGTGACTGTAGAGAGTTTGAAATAATACAAGTCTAGAACGAAATTATCTTGGGACATGTTTATCCTTCTTAATAGCCATTTATTGGCCCCCTTTGTGCATGACCTAGCATCTCTGTGACCATTAGGTAAATTCTTTAGCATACAGACACCTGGAGTCTACCAACCAAAAGACTGAGAGCATCATCTGAGAACATCTGGCAATTATAGCAGAGATTTCTCCACTTTACTTTAATCTGTGTACCTAGTGTCTCCACCCATGTATTCTAAAAGTATTTTGATTTATAACTTTCTTTGTTCAGTTATTTAAAATGCTTTATGAAACTCCTTTCCCATTGGAATATGGAAGTTGAAGTAATATGAATTCATGTTCCTGGGCCATTTATTTTGAAGCCAAATATGGCTTCAAAATAAATTATCTCCCAACCCCTCTGAGGTGAGATCAGTGTTTTACATTGGGAGCGAAATGGAGATTTTGTCATCTGGAGTCTGGGCAAAGTCAGCACTGAAGGAAGAATTCTAGCAAATTAATAATTGCTTATAGCCTCACTTCCTCACTCACTGTAAATCTGCAGTTTTCTAAGGATTCTCACCAGAAACCCCCATTTATAGGAAAAAGCAAATCTTAAACTCCTTGTCTGAAATGATCCCTGCTTTTTATTTTGTCAAATTGTGATAACACCCAGCACTCTAGAGCCAACTTGTAATCTCGATTATCCAAGAAGGAAAAAAGGTAGAAGGGTGAAAGAGTCCCCAGAAACCAGTTGAACAATACACTTTCAAACTCTGCTGAAATCCTATATGCAGGTAACACCAGGACGCTTGAAATCATACTCTCTCAGAGAACCCCACACACATGATCTCAGATGTGCCCTTATTCTTTTCTTGAGTGACTTTCCCCTCAATATCTTTGATAACATCTCTATCTCAGCTTTATCATAGCAGCTAACCCTGAAATTCTTTATAGTATCAAAGCTATAAATTCTGGTTTGGCCCGAGTCAAGGTTCCTGAAAGATTAGGGAAACACCTAGCATTACTGAGAGTAGCAGCATTGAGCCATGTCTGTCTCCCACACCACTGATGAGATGATGTTCCAGGCAGTTGAGAACATCATGTATCCTCCCAGGGCTAGACATATGACTCAGACTCCATTTCCCTGGCCAACAACCAGACTCCTGCAGTTCCAGTCTTTGGCTTACCAAGCAGTTAATTATGAGCAAGATCCATCAGCAATATCTCCAGGCCCACTAATATCCAACAGCTACCTGATGGTGTCACCAGTTTTTAGACAGATGATTGATTGACATGAATGTGTATAGTTGAGCAGGAGTAAATGAGGGCAGAGGTCCTAGGTCTTTCTCTTCATTTTAGTTTCCTTGGGAGCCCAGGATACAACTCAGTGCTGTTCAGCAAAAGCAATTTCTAAGTACCTGTTATAATTTCATCACAAAAAGATCAGGTTCATACAACAGAGTTAGTAGCCAGAGCTAGAATGTTTACTTCTGTGTAAACAGCTATCAAATGCTATCAAACTGTACTTCTGCAGTTGTAGAGATTTTTTTCTGTGTCTTGGAGTTATATTCCTCTAACCTTTATGACTTATTAAGGGTGTGAGTGATTTTCTTATTAGTTAAAATTTAAAGAAATTTTAAAATCACTTACTTCTTACAAATTTATAAATAGCTGAGTAGATAATTTTACTTTTAAACTTGGTCAAATATTTTGACTACATGCTATCACTTCTATGAAAAAGAAGAATTTACAGGAGCTACTGAGGAGCAATGTACCCTCTTGCTAATTTTCTAAGTCAGTTTCGTATGGTGATACTATTTTTGGTTTATTGTTCTATTTAATTGCTTCTTATGCAGTCATTTTAGTATAATAATTTACCTCAGTCTTTTGAGTAGACCAGTGTCTAAATCTCTTCAGAAATTAAAAAAAAAACTCTACATAGAATAATCTGTGTCCTTTCTTATTACACTGACATATTTTGTGATCAGTATAAATAGCTCATGAGTTATTTCACACAAATGGTATCATGTAAGAATTGTGAAATGTTACCCTTGAAAACTAAAGAACCTAGTAGATTAGAATATTAAGGCATATGATTTACATTTATGCCTAACAGAAGAGTGGTGCTCCTGAAATAATTATACTTCCTGTGGCTCAGGCCATCTTGTAAGGCCATTGACTCATCTTAAAGTATAGTTTCTTGAAAAAAAAAGTTAGAATAATGCAGATGCTTTTTGTGGGGATGATGACTTACAGCATTTTAAAGGGGTGAGTGGTGGTTTGGAAGAAAATGGCCCCCAAAGGGAGTGGAACTATTAGAGGATGTGGCCTAGTTGGAGTAGGTGTGCATGTGTTGGAGGAAGTGTGTCACTTTAGGGGTGGGCTTTGAGGTCTCCTTTGCTCAAACTATGCTCAATGTGGTACACAGTTCACTTCCTGTTGCCTATGGATCAAGATATAGAACTCTCATCTCCTTCCCCAGGACCGTGTCTGCCTGCATGCCACTTGCCATTAAGATAATGGACTAAACTTCTGAACTGTAAGATGGCCCCAGTTAAATGTTTTCCTTCATGAGTTGCCATGGTGTCTCTTCACAGCAATGGAATCCCTAATTAAAATAGGGTGGGATGGCATCTCTCCTTAAAGAATATTTGATAAAGGTTAGATTTCCAAGTTAAAAGGAATTGCAATGGGGTTGTCTTCTCCAGATGAATCACAATATATACACTGCTTACCTCACTGTACTCTTATTACTGGCAGGTTTAACAGTAAGCAGAGGAAATAGAATTAAGCATTATACTAAGTGTTGGCTGTTGGTTTTGGTTTTTTTATTCGGTCTTCTGGGCCTACCTTTCTATTCTAAGCCAAAAATATTGACAGTTTATTTCTCTCCTCAACTTGCAGGAATTTATATTATTCAAATAGAATAGAAGGTTAGAGTATGGTTTCCTCACTGTGGAACAGAACAGTTCTCATGGATTAACATACACAAAAGTACGACTCCTCTGAAGAGTCAGGAGTTTGAACTTCAACCACTCACAGAGCTTCCCTGTCCTTAGAAATTAAAATTTTGTGATGTTGGACCTTAGTTCTTCAATGGGTAAGTGTCATTGACCAGAGAGTACAAAATCTTCACCAATGAATTAATCAAATTAAATTGCATGGATATGCTAATAATTAACAAGGAAATCCCTTTGAGCCTTGCCATTTCTTCCATTGATCTTCCCTCACATAGTAAGAATGATGCAATTAAGGCTGAATTATTATCCAAGCAAGTCTCTAATTGTGGTTTGTGCAGATTGAGTCAGGCTTATCCACTTTTCCCAATTGGCAGGTGCACTGGTCTTCTACAGCTGGTGTTTGCGAGGAAGTCTCCACCCCAGACACTCAGCTGTGCCATCAGGAACAAGCGCACATCACTCCACCCAGTCCTCATTGCTCCTTCTGCTTTTCTATGCCTTAAAATACTGGGAAATTCTGCCTTTTACTTTAGACATGTTTCGAAGAGAACTAGTCCCAACTATTAAATTCAACCTTATAATAAAAGATTTACCTTCTTTTTAAGCAACTTATAGTTGACACCAAAAAAAATGACCTATTTAAAAGCTCTTCAAGTTTGGAGACATAGTTGCTTTGAGTTTGAAATAAAGTCAGCAATAATAGTAAAGAGGTGAGTTTTTATTATTTCCTTTATTTTTTAATACTGTGCTTGCCTGTAAACCATTAAATTTTCATGATTCACTGATGAGGAGGAGGAAGTTGGAAAAACTTTAAAAGAACAAAGGTAATGAGAGTTGTATTTCACTGTCTATGAGGATGTGGCTCCTGAGTTGCTATGCTGGCTTTATCACAATGGGGAGAACACAAGACTGCATCCTTTCCCTATGTAAATTATCTCTCCCTCTTCAATTTAGACCTCACATTAGTTTATTTGGACTTTGGCTAGGTATTGGATTACTACACAGAAATAAATCATAGTTCAATAAAAGCCATGCTTTGGAGTTTCATTAAAATTGATCATTTTTAATTAGGCTATAATTCAACAGACTATAAGAACAGGACCTGGGTAAAGAGGCGACGCAGTGGATGAAGTGCTGGCTATGCAAATGTAAGGACCTGAATTCAGCTCTTCAGCACCCAAGTTTCATTTTTAAGCCAGAAGCTATGGCAACAAGAGCCAAGGCAGGCCTAAGATAAGCCATTTGAGCTGCTCAGTCCGCATTAATTTACCCAGCTGTCTGGACGGAGTGGGAAACAGCTGCTAAGGCTAACAGCTCTGCTTTCTATCATATCCTTCCTCCTGAGTATTTTTCTTGTCTGGCTTGCCTATCATATTCTCCATAACCTGTTGAATTTTATCTCCTGCCCAACCTACTACACTTTTAAAAATCTTTCAGTGAGTTC
>CABHPQ010169160.1:0-23833 GCA_902168405.1 Peromyscus aztecus | reverse complement strand
TCTCTCTCTCTCTCTCTCTCTCTCTCTCTCTCTCTCTCTCTCTCTCACTTTATCAAGGTGTCAGCAAATGGTGGGGTTACTGTTCCCTTTCTGCTTGAAAACAGTCAGCTCAAATCATTCAGTAAGTGAAGTAGAGGCAGACAAGACTTGAGAACCTAAGAACAATTAATAACTCACAACAAAGGAGAGGAGTGTGGAGGAGAAGAAAGTGGAAAGAAGAGTCAAAGGAGGAGGAAGAAAAGGAAGAAGAGACTGAGGAGGAGGGAGGGAGGGAAGAAGAAAAACACGACATGGTTTTTCATTTTGTCTCCAATAGCAAGGTAGTCAACTCCCAGCAGATGGAAGTGGGACTGGGTATCTCAGTTAAAGCTAGCTGTGTGCTTCCTACGCCCAGTTAACCCCTGAGGACGTAATCTGCGTGTGGAAGAAGTACACACACAGGAAAAGGGGTGTGATGCCAGTCCTCAAGCTTCAGGAAAGATGTAAGCAGTGTTGGAGGTGTTTGGTTTTGCATGCAGCATGAGACCATGAAGGGACACATTACGACTAATGCATGAGAAGGGGAAGTTGGGTTTAGTGCTTGAAGAAGCTTCTGAGTTTTCTTTCTGTTCTTCTGGAGACACAGTCTCTTCGTCTCACTTGCTTTCTCCAGAACCATCACGGGGAAGATATGCTAGAAAACAGAGCCTAGCTGAGGTTGACACAGTGTCCAACTCTTTCAATATGCCGGGTCAGTGTGCAGAATAATACAGGACAACATGTACTTGTTCACATTTCTAGCAGGGAATTGGACTCACTGTGGTCTCTGAATGGGGGCACAAAGGAAGAAGTGAACAATACCCAACTGTGTGAATCCATAAGGACTAGGTTGTGTGGGATGGTAGTTCAATGACTCAATACTATCCATTCCCAGAGATGATTCCCATTCAAGATAGAGTTTCAGTGAGACCAAATTGCCAAAACAGCTATCTCTGCTAGCCTCATGTGATATTCCATGCAGAAGCAAACCACCAGTGTTTATTGAATGGCATGAGCACTACACATTTGTCCTTGTACACATGAAGTTTTAAAAATGCATTGCCACATTATATTCAGGTATAGCTCAATTTTACCCAGGGATTCTGATATTTATTAGCTGCTCCATTCTAACTGCAACAAAATAGAGTGGCAAGGATATTTGTTCTTCTAGTTGACACTTCAAAGTGATATCTTTAGTCTCATCTGTAAGCTGAAGTTATTAGAAAAATGTACCTTGATACACTGAGCATGTTATTAAACTACTACTGAATTACAATCACTGGAGGTCTGTGATAAACTGTTAAGGATGTGGCAGTTTCTAACACTGACGACAGCAGTATACAAAGATCCCTGAGAATCCCCTAATGTCTTCCTCAGTCATTCATGGAATGACACTATCATAAGGAAGAGAAGATTCTAGGGTTCATTTAAAATCATTTGCCACCTGGACTTTTTCCTTTCTAGCATCCCTTCTCTAAAAACAAACAAACAAAAAACATGTTAAATTACAAATATTTATTGGGGAGAGAATGTACATGTATGTGCCACAGGGCATGTGTGGCAGTCAGTGGACATCTTGTTAGAGTTAATTCTCGCCTTCTACTACATGGGTCCAGAGATTGAAATCAGGTCATTTCTTGAGCATCTCTTTGACCCATCTATTGTCGTTTTAGTTTTGAAAACACTATTCCTGATGCTGATTTGGAGTTCAACCCAATCTTACTGAATCATAAACTCCTTTTCAAAACTGGCGTTATTGGACTGGGCAGATGACAGGGTGGTGAAAGTGTCCATGAGGACTTGAGTTAGGATCTAGCATTCAGATACACAGAGTTCATGTAAAGCCATCCTGGCACATATTTCTAATCCCTCACTCCTGGGTTGAGGTAAAAGGCAGAGACCAGAGAATCCCCACAAGCTGGAGGGCCAACTAGCCTATATGTGCAATGATAAGCCAAGGGTCCTGTCTCAAATAAGATGGAAGGCAGTGGCTCATGTCCAAGGTTGTCCTCTGAACTCCATGTGTGTACTATGGCATTCGCATACAGCCACATAAACATACACATAAAGTTAAGAGAAAAAAAAACCGTGAGCACTCTTACAAAGGCACAGACCTCCCAGTTAGGCCTATGTTAATCACAAGGTGTTCCTTCATGCTTTATTTTCTTGTCATCACTCACACCGATACAATTATTAGTTGAGTAAGCTTCATATTTTCTCTTCCCAACTTTCCAGAAAAGGATGTAGAGGTAAATGATCTCTCTAAACTGGTCTCCACCCCTGAAGAGCAACTGGTCAACACTCTGCTTTCTGCCTGGATGGGTGCTGTCATCTGCAGGTGGAATTAAACCATCATCTCATCTGTACACACTCATTCATCTCTCATTTCTGACCCTTTCATTATGATTTTCATTATGATTTTCATTGAAATGCATGTTTAGTCTTTCTGTGTAACACACCTGGAGTTTTCATGTCTTCAGTGGAAGGTGGATAAAACTAATGAAATACTAAAATAAAAATTGGGATGCAAAATTTGTCATGAATTTCAAATCTTCCAAAAGGCTATTTCTCAATCCCATGTGTAATTTATTTTATCATAGGTTAGTGGCACTGTGCTGTAGAAACAGTTGCTTAGAAACATGAATGTTGTGATGGAGCATTTAGAGCCCCTTTATTGAACCACTGATGAATTATCATTTGGAGATGAGAGGATTCTGTGTGTCAATCAACAGCCACTCAACCACCTGGACCCATAGCTTGCTTTCTCCATTTTCTTTCTATTGTGCTGCTTTTGATCACATTCACATAGCATTTACTTAAGATACAGAAAGGTAGGTGCAGAACAGAGTCAGGAGCTGACTAAGTGCTTACCCCTTAAACAGTGATGCTCTGCAGGCATCTTCTAGTTATGGTTCAAGAGCCAGCCAAAAGTGTGCCTATATACTTGTGATTTATTATAAATGTTTATTACTTAATCACCATAATTATTTCTAGATTAAATATATAGACATGAATTAATTAGAGGGACAGTCTTTGAACTAATATAGCTAACCTGGGATATTTCAAGTAGGAGTGATTAGTTAGAGAATAATTTCAGTTAAAAAGTTGATTATTAGCTGGCAAAAGGCCTTGCCCTCAGTGATAGTCAAGGTTTTATTTACTATAGCTTTCTAAGGTGTGTCCAGCAAGGCTAGTACACATGCTACTATGTTTGCACCATTTATATTCTGAGATACTCCATACACTTAACTGTCCCACCACCATCAGTAATTTGAGCCCATGAAGTTTGACTTTTATGTGAGGCATATAATAGCCTCTTGCTATAATTAAACTCCATCATCAGGGGTCTTTCTCCTTTTTGCCAGTAACATATACCAAGGACCTAGAACAGCACCTGATAAGTAACAGACACTCAACAAACATTGATGAAATGAATGACGATAAAGATTCAGAACCTAATGCAGGGATGTGGTAGCTGTGTGAGATGAGGGATTGTCTCCTCAGTGGATGAGATACACATGCACGAAGTATTCTGGGTTATGGTGCTGCCTTCCTCTCCATTTCCTCCTTGCTAACAGATTGATTTTCCTTCAGACAGCCAGACCATTTAGATGAGCCCACATTGTCCCAGATTCCTTTGGAAGTGGGAGTTAGATAAATACAGAAGTGGCATCTTCCTACCTTTGATTGTTACCAAAAAGAATTACACAGATTTAAGCTCCATACTGCTCTGCTTCTGACTAGACATTGGCAGCTATTAAAACCATTCTTGTATATAAGGAAAACACGTTCTTATTTCATGGATGAAGCTGAAGGTTATTTTACCTGTACAAGGGAATATTTCTAAAACACATCATAGATTATTCCTTTACTATAAATTTTCTCTTGATAAACCACGACTTGGATACTGGTCAGGCATCCCTGCACCTGGGTTTGTTTTTCTTACTGAATCTCACTCTAACATAAAACCCCTTTGGTCTTCTATCTTTCCTTACAATTTCCCCAGTAGGTGATTTGACTAATGACTTCCAACTCGTTTCCATCCTTCTCTTAGCCTCCTCTGCTGAGCATCATCCCTGGGGATGTTCTCCAGGATTCCACCCGCAGCCATCCCCTTCTCTCGCTTTTCTATTATCTATTCACATACACAACAGACTTCAAATGTCTGCTGCAGGTGAATGACATTATGTTATTACCTAAATCATTCAAACAGACCAGAACATATGCAAAATAATATTGATTCAACAAACAGAAAGAATAAACTAAACAACCAGCACTCAGGTCACATGGAGAGTCACAGATAGTACTTCTGATTTTTATTTTCTTTCATGAAAAGACTTCTGTTTCAGCATCTCAACTGCCAGGATTACAGGCAAATTGTCCTGTGATCTCTGCCTATGTGCATGAGTCTGTGTGTGGGTGTGTGCATGTGTGAGTGAATATGCCTTTGGAGTCCAGAAGAGGGTGCTGGAACCCCACTCCACCCCAGAGCTGGAGTTACAAGCAGTTGTGAGTCTCTCTGTGTAGATGCTGGGAACTGAACTCAGTTCTCTACAGGAGCAGTCCATACTTGTAACCACTTAGCCACCTCTCCAGGCTGTTACTAAGTTTCTTAATGAAGCAGATTTAATGCATAGTTTTGTGATATCAGTGAATATTCTGCACGAAATTTTGATCCTTTTAAATTCCCCAAAATATATTTTATGGCCCAGCATGCAGCCTTCTTTGATGAATATGTTCTGGATGCTTGAAAAGAAAATTGGATATATTGTCTTAAAAATTCTAATTTAACTAAAATGTTTGCTAATATAGGTCATATGTTCAAACATAATTAGTAATCTTTTCATCTTGTTGCTGTATCAATTTCTCACATAGTTTTAAGTTTTTCATAACTATCATTAGTCCATTTAATGTTTACATTCAAGTCTCTGTCTTAGACATTCTACCAAACATTGTTGGACATATGCCAATCTTTGCATTTGTTTCTTCTTCCTGTGCTTACCTTCTCTGTTTTTATTTTGATTTAAACAATTTACTTCTCTGTGTATTTTGGTTACTACATGCCTATACATATGCATGTAGAGACATACATACTCTTTCATAGTTCAGTTAGAATGATTGTAGCATTACATTTTGTGAAACATAAAATTCTGAAATCCATGACACAATTCTCCATGTTATTGTCATATCAATTGCATCAGCAATGATGGAGTTTTATTTTAAATAATAAATTTTAAATACTTTTCCTTTTTATTTTACATATACATGAATACTTATAACCAATGAAGGACTGTTGGTGAAGAATACTTGTAAATGTCCTTTATTGTCTTAGTTTTCTCTTGATTTACAAGGAGATTTTCCCTCAGTAGAGAACTTGGGTTTGTCCATTCCTTTTTATTCTTTTTTCTCCTTTCTTATTTAAAAAATTTTTCACTGTTGTCTGGCTTCTGTGCTCTTATATTAAATCTGTTATTATCCAACTCATCGCTTTATACATGAGGAATGAAAGCAAAGTGACATTTTCAGATAATGTTTGCATATATTTGAAAGTTATATTCCATGATGAATTAATATATGTCATAATTCTACTGATCAAGATTGCATTTCTAGGAAACTAAACTATGGTAAATTAATCAGAAAAGAGTGGATTTCGTTCTACTAACTGACATACAGAATTATTGGAGGGACTGAGATAATAAAGTTTAAATTTTGTTCCTTGATATGATTTTCAAAGCTCTTCCCTAGAGCTCAGGCACAGGAAACTACTGATGTTCTGTAAAAGTGTGTCACAAAGAAAAACACTGAAGAAGAACCAAATACATTAAATGGTGGCTAGTAACAGAAGAAGAGACAACAACCATCGCTTCCTTTTTATCATAGTCTATCTTCTAAATCTATACTTAATGAGATGGATGTAAATCTTACAAAGAACCCTAACTAGGAGGCACATAGGGAATATAGTTTTAATTTTATAGTCTCTGTGCTAAAAGAAATGGAATATAAATATATACCATTCAATCAGTCCATTACATCATAATTGCATGCAAATTGTATAAAATATGAGATATGTTACAAAGATAACCAGTGACAGCATAAAATATATGTTATATCAAATATTAAGGTTAAAAAATGTAATTAATTGGTATATATATTTGTATATATAAACACAATAAAATAAATTTTGGATAACTATTATAATCCTAATAGTGTGTGTTATTGATTTTTATCATCAATCTTTAATTTTTATCATTGGTTAAGATTAGATATGTTCAAAGATGTCATATTGATCTCTCATTTTACGGCAATTATATTTTCCTGAATTTTCAAGACAAAGAATCCAATTCATAACTCCAACACAACATCTCTCTACTTTTCCTCTCCTTCTCCCCTCTCTCATTCCTTATTCTTGCCTCTGATTCCCTTTTAATTCTATGTCATAAATGATTCAAAATAGTCAGTTACCAAGTCAATGGAAACATTCTCCTATCTTCTTGGAAAATTATTATTCCTTGGGCACTAAGACTTCCAATCAGAAAATCCAATTCACTGCATTTAGAAACAAACAAACAAATCTTATTTGAGTTTAAGTGCATGGTGTAAGATGTCAAACTTATATCTGACTCTTATTTCTAAACCTAAATAGGATTTACATATTGCAAAGCTGGAATAGAAGCAGGGGCAGGAAACGATCTGCTCTAGGTAGCCCAAAGCTTTCAGAGTCTTAACCAGAGACATAAAATCACCTGAAGTCTAGCCTTCTGAACTCTCTTCTACTTTCTAGGATTTTGTTAATGAAATTATTAATAAAAATAAACAGAAGAAACCACTTTGATAAGTATGGCCCTGAAAACTTTTATTTGAAACAGAGGAATTATCAGAACAACTAACAGAAGTCAAATCAAGCTTTCATCACTGTTACTGGCTTATGAAAGTGAATTTTTTTTCTGTTTAAATTGTTATTATTAATGTCACTTACTCTTTCCTGACTCAAGAAAGGCAGCAAACGAAGACATATCCTAACAGCTGTGGCTAGAAGCCACCTGTACCATCGGATTCTTATTTTATAACTGTGAGATGTATTTCAGAGAGTGTTGATAATAAATGCTATTGAAATTTGTTCATGAGTTAGCAAATTGGGAATTATCACCACAGTTATTAAGAGTGAGAAATGTCTTCTGAGAGATAGAAAATGGCTTTGGAATTTACAAGGCAAGTGAATAAATTTTAATTAAACAATTTGAATGATAAAAATTTTCTAACAATCTGAATTAAGCTCCATACTTTTATATAAGTATTGGATCAAAGAATTATTATGATATAATTTATAATATAGTTTAAACTAATAGATGACAGAATTTTGGCATAAAATTATTATGCTGCTAAGCAATGTACAAATATGTTTTTTCAATTCTTAATGAAAATGTCAGAAAAGAAGAAATATTAAAAATCAGTGAGTCAATCTGTCATCTCAAAATCTAGAAAAAATATCAGTAAATTAAACTCTGAAGACTTTCAGCGGACGAAAGAATTACATGAGAAGAGATTAATAAAATACAAGGTGTATATGCATTAGAAAAAGGCAATATATGTAACAGAGAAAGTGAAGTACATTTGTTTTTGGATCTAAAGAAAAATGAAAAAACTCTCAATGTCAGAAATAAAGCAAGATTGTCATTATGGACCCATCAGACATGAAAAGAAAAGTCTATGTAATGATATCATGGGCATTAGGAAAACCTTGTGTATTACTAGATCTATTCAGAATTTTTAAAACTTACCTTGCAGTTGAATATTTTCATATTAAGTGAATTAAGCCAGTCTCAGAAAGACAGCTACTATATTTTTCTCCATTGTAATTCTAGAATTTATAGAGAAACATAAAATCACATGTGCAATTATGACATGAAAGTCAGTGAAACTGTGCAAGGGAATACAGTAACTAATGAAGGAGAGAAAAGAAGGCTTGTATATTCTCAGTGTACAGTACATATTTGTGCAAGTTTTTCCAAATCATTTAAAAAGAAATAATAGAAAGAAATTAACATATCAAGACCACGAAGAAGTACCAAAATCAGAGTGTGTTTTTTAGGTCAACTACTCCTGGGCAGGGAACCTGCCCTGGGAATGTAGTTGATATACCCAACAACATCCCATTGGAGAAACTGATTTTCTTGTTCGCAAAGGCATAAATTGCAAGTAGCTTCTTGGTTTGGTTTGGGACTTTTTGTCGTCCTTCCGTTCTCAATGCAAGGACTTTGTCCAGGACCTGTACAGGTCCTGTGTGTGTTGTCACACTCTCTGTGAGTTCATGTGTGCGTTAGAATTAAATCAATAAATTTAAAACTTTTCCACCAAGAAACTTTCGGGCACATAAATTTCACAATCACAGGAACTATCTCAAATATTTACAGAAAAATTAGTCTAGCCTGTTCTGTCAGAAATTCTTCTGAGAAAAGAAAAAGGGAGAATGTTTTCTAAATTGTTTTATGAGTCTAACATAATCCTGATAAACCAAAATCAAATGGACTTGATAAAGACAAGTTTGCAGGCCAAAGACAATGAATGTCTTGAGTATGGATGGTATACTGGCTAGCTTGCCGTCAACTTAACACAAGCTAGAGTCATCAGAGAGGAGGGAGCCTCAACTGAGAAAATGCCATAAGATCTGGCTGTAAGGCATTTTCTTAATTAGCGATTGATGGGAGAGGGCCCAGTCCATTGTGGGTGGTGCCATCCCTGGGCTGGTGGTCCTGGGTTCTATAAGAAGGCAGGCTGAGCAAGCCAGGGTGAGCAAGCCAATAAGCAGCATCCCTCCATGGCCTCTGTATCAGCTCCTAGCTCCAGGTTTCTGCTCTGCTTGAGTTCCTTCCCTTACTGCTTTTATTAATTTACTGTCACATGGAACTGTGAGCAAAATAAATCCTTTCCTCCCCAAATTGCTTTTGGTCATGGTGTTTCATCACAGCAACAGAAGCCCTAAGACAGACAGTTAAGAGTGTTCTAAGTGGGACGTATTTTACCTATATCAAGAAGCAATAGCTGAAGCAATGCAGTTTGTCTCTTGACTTTGAATGTCAAGTCTGTTCTGCTAATTCATCTCATGATTTTTCAAGCTTGCAGGATAAGGAAATATGAAAGATCACTTCAATGACACATGATACTGTAGTATGGGACTGAAGGGCTGAACCTTACCCTGTGAATTTTTGAACTTTAGCTATGTTAAATGTCTACTTTATACTAATAGCTTTTGGCACTAAATATAGCTAAACTCAAATCTTCATAACTTTTATAAATAGTATATATAATTCCAGTTATACCTGTCTAACCTTATTTATTATCTAGCCTTATTTTGTTGATTGCAATGATTACTCAAAGCAATCTGTCATTTTGAAACACAATACAAAAGCCTTTATCATTTGTATGTGTGGCATATGTATACATGTAGATATGTGTGGGGTGGGGGTACTCATCTGCATTGATGCACTCACCTATGTGTGTGCATATGGATGCTTGAGGTCTGTGTTAGCTACCTTTTTCTATCCAACTTAAATTTTTTTGAAACAGGGTCTCAAACTGAACTTCTAGCCTACCATTTCAGCTAGACTTGCTGGCTATCAGACCCCAGGAATTCTCCTGTTTCTTGTTGTCCACTGGGAACAAAGAAGCCTGCCATAGGCCTGGCTTTTAAGTGGGTGCTGCAGATCCAAACTCAGATCTTCATTTTTGAGCATCAAGCATTTTACCCACTAAGCTGTCTCCGCAGCCACAGGTCTCATAATTTTCACTGTTTACAATAATTTTCTTATTTGTTAATCATTTATTTCAATTTTACTTCACAATTTCAGACACATTTCACAGAATATTTAACTTCCTTATTACTTTACATAAAATTGCATTTCCCAGAAAAAAATAACTTACTGATTAAATAATTATAATGTAATTGGAGAGATAGTAGAACCTAAGAAGACCTTCACGAAAACATAGTTAGAAACAAGAATCTATTTGTCAAAATACAACATTCACATTAATACAATTTGCTCACAGCAGTAGGGAAGCCTCAAATCTTGCTTGTGATGCATTTCTCTCTCTCTCCCCTCTCTCTCTCTCTCTCTCTCTCTCTCTCTCTCTCTCTCTCTCTCTCCCCTCAGTGTCACTATGTAGCTCTGGATAGCCTATTACTCCTTTTATGGTCTAAAATTGTCCCAGACTCCCAGGCATCACCCTGCCTCAGCCTACAGAGTGCTGGGATTATAGGAATGTGCCATGGCACCCAACTCCATTTCTCTCTTCATTACGAAGGAATTTCCCCCCAAAAGGGGAGCATACTGAGATACTTCTAACCTCTCCCTTTCGAACTTGACTAATATTTAACATCATAGAATGTAATATGATATTAATATCACTGTATAAATAGAAAGGCAATTAGGAACCTAATAACTATATCTTAGGTGTGTCCCTATATCAGGATCACTGTGATAAAAACTGAGATCTATTATTCATGGGTATGACATCTTAGGAAATGTTGTAATAACCAATTTAGAATCTGGGGTATAAATTGGTAAGTTTCAAAGACTAAAAAATCTTTGGTGCATGAAGTGATCGTCTCTGCTCCCAATGTCGACCCTTTGTTTACTCTGGGGAAGGAAATGTGTATCTGATATGGGAACATCTGGAGAGCTGCGGAGGAAAAAATAACCCTTGAACAGTGCTACTTAACTCTTTAAAAATAGCACAAGCACACTTGGTAAATCGCCAAGTGTTCTAAGCTTGTTGGTATATGAAGTGACTAAATGTTCACATAGATCTTGGACGAGAATCAAAGATTTGGAGTGCCTATTTATAGTATGCTTTACTAAAGAAATAGTGACATCTAGAGGCCCTAGTTTACACTCATTGAAGTCTTGTAGTGTTTACAGGATGAGGAAGGTACAAACAGATAGGACCTACTACTAACTGAAGGTGTTGATTTCATAGGAATTGACGAAGTTCATTCTTCAGGCATTAACACTTCCATTCATGTGAAGAGTCAGCATTTGTCGCAACTCAACAATGCTTAAAAAGTGCAGAGATGAGTTATGTCAAAATAACAACAATGAAAGATTATATTGATATAAAGCAACAAGAGATACTAGCAAGTGATGCTGTTATCCCAAAAACATGCCACTCCTACCTAAAAAAAAAAAAAAGGCAAGAGCATCTCAGACTTCATAGTTGATATCTAAATATGCTGAAATAGATGGTCTGATGTGTCAATAGCTTAGAAACCAAAACTTAACAACTAAACTTCTCTTGCTACACTGGCAGCTCTTAAGGCTTCTTCCTACGTAACTATTAGCTATAACAAAAAGAAACCATTAACTGGCAGCACTAGTAAGGAAATGTCATAGATGCTCTCCAGTGTATAAATAATCCCTGGGGGCAGGGAAAAGGTCACTTTAAAAAGTGTAATCCTACGGGGACTTAACTAGTGGAGACAATACTACTTCTAAAAGAGCAACATGCTCTTATAGCTTTGAGGAAACTGTACAGTTTTATATATTTATTTTTATTTTATATGTACATGTGTATGTCTACAGGTGTGTACATGCATCCCTGATGCCCACAGGAAGCATCAGATCCCCTGGAACTGGAGTTTCAAGTGGTAATGAAGCATTATGTGGGTGCTGAGAACTGAACTCAGGTCCTATGCAAAACCTATCAAAAAAATGTCAGCTTTTATAATTATTCATTGGTGAGAATCAAGTTAGGCAACTATCTCATGGAAACTTCTTTCAATGAAACAGAAAACAAATGAAAAAAATCTACATTTAAACAATCAGGCATCATGGCCCACCCTCCAGAAGATTTTGCAAGATGATCACAGAGAGTTCAAGGTCAGCAGGACTACAGACTGAGACCCTGACTAAAAACTGGAAAACAAAACAATACAAAAATTTCCATTAGAATTTTCCACTATGGTATTAAGGAAATAATGAAAGTGAGAATTCTGAAACACTTAGTAGGTGGCAGATATGAAGCTTGCGTATGCTTTATGTTCATTGTTTTGTCAATCCTGTAATTAACCCAATAAGGTATTACAGTTCTATTTCAGACATGAATGCACAAGGGCACAGAAAACTTTCAGTAACTTTTGCAAATCACAGAGCATATGAGTCCTGATCCAATAAGTAAAATTTCTTAGGTTTCCAAAAGAAGTAATAAAAAAAATAAGACATTAATCGGTGGTGAATTAGAAACTCAGACTTTACGTCTGAAGATGTGGATTTTTTCTTGAATCAAAGTACTCACTATGTCCTTGAGCCAATCACTCCGACGCTTTTACCCTTGATTTTATTTTTGTTGATTTCTGAAGTCATATTGGAGTTTGTAGAGAAACAGAATTAGTATGGGTTTCTCTACCAACATTTCAACCCATTTGAGAGAGAAACATAGGACTGGGGCAGAAGAGGGAATCAGCTATCCTAGGAGTAAAGTGAAACCAGATATTAAGTCTCAGGCCAACTAGATAAATTTCAACTCATATTTCCACCAAAGAGAGAGAAGATGGGCTCTAAACAGCTTTTGGTTTTGTAGTTTAGTTTCATCCAACCATAAAACTTACATATTTCACACGTTTCCTTTTAGATGTATAAGAATAAAGAGTAGTGAAAGAAGTCAGGACTACTTAGGGAAAGTATTACCTGAGAATAGATATATTTCACCAAGAACATTACCATGGTGGCAGTTTATACAGGATCTGTATACTCTGGACCCCGTGAGACATACTTTTTTAAAATGGAACATATTGTAGTAACGTTGTTAGAGTCACAAGGAATTTATATGAAATAAGAGATAAGATAAAAGTACTTTGGAAATTATAGTATGACTTATAAATGTAAGGAATTGTCACATTAAAATACTTTGTAAATTAGCTGCTCCATTCTGTGTCTTGGGTTCCTTCCTATGAACACTGTAGATTTTCTTCAGCTAAGCTGTGAGACTAAATGGGAGCTCACTGAAAGAAATCACATTTATTAGGAACCTCTAGGATGCAAACTCAGGTTTGCATATGTTTTTAATCTTCAGATTAAAACCTTGAAATTGGTAAGTAAGTCTCAGGCTCAGAAGAGTCCTGCAACAATTTGCATAGTTAATATAAGCCACATTTGAAAGGCCAATGAGATGGGGAAATTGGTTAGAGATCATTGCATTACACTTTGAATTCTCACCATGCCAGAAGCAGATCACTAGAAAGCTCATACAAAGAATATTTAATCAACATTTCCTGTTATTAATTTTTTAATTAATATACATATATTAATATTGATTTATAAACATGAGAATGTCTAAAATACCAAACCAAGTCTTTTCTATTTGTTCACACAAATTTATTTATTATTTTGAATTTTAATGATTTTCTGTGTAATAGGCACCTTCCCCATGGGCAGTTTAGTTGTTATTCTTTTGCCCTGATTACCTGGAGGAAAATATAGGATGAACGCTGAATTAATTAGTAATTATTCATCTCACGCAAGGATGCCTTTGATCATTTGAAATCAGCAGGTGACGACTTGGATCACCACTGTATGTGTTTATCTTTCTGTTTCCCTCTTAGTGTCCATACAACCCATAATAGTCATCCCACAGATAAAAGAGGCACACTGCTCTCCTTGATTTCCCTTGAATCGTGCTGCTGTTGAAGGTTCCAAAGGAAGCAGCTATCTCAGTAATGATGGAATAAGCTGTGATCGTCACTCTTGGGGAACTTCCAGGGGGAAAAACGTTTTATATAGAAAAGTTCAATATGTTTCACTAATTTTCATTTCTTTCTATCTTTTCAAATTACTATAGATTCATTTATGTTATGCTTTACTCAGTTTACGTATTTGATGCCTAACCCAAAGGAACTCCACAAAACATGGGCTGACATGCCCATTTTAAATGAGTAAATCTGGGTACCTCAAAGTTCATGGTTTGCTAGAGCAACCACAGAACTGAGTTGTGTAGCTGAGGTCACAGTTCAGATCTAATCAGTTCAAACATGTCCTCCCACCATGACATGAGATGTCTGAAAAGATAAAAAAAAAATGTATCACAGATCCTTAAAGAAAGTATATACATATTTGGTTTTTCGAGACAGGGTTTCTCTGTGTAGTTTTGGGCCTTTCCTGGATCTCACTCTGTAACCCAGGCTGGCCTCGAACTCACAGAGATCCGTCTGCCTCTGCCTCCTGAGTGCTGGGATTAAAGGCATGCGCCACGACTGCCCGGCGTAAATATTGAAAGAACTTCTGTATTAAATAAACTATATTCTTTAGAATATCTTTAATTCTGTGATGATTCATATCATTTTATATTTGCTTCTACTGTTGAAAAACTTTGCCATTTTATACATTAAGCTATCTCCTAGCATGCTGAATTCTTACAATAAATGACTTTCTTAATTATTAAAAATGTGTTACAAAATTTATGGGAGCCAAAATTCTCATTTCCTGGAAGAGTCTTAGAAGAAAATTTTTTTTTAAAAAAAAAAGCCTTGTTTCTATTCTCTTGTTTAATATAAATACAATTTCCTTTTCAGAAACCCAAATTATATGAATTTGCCCAATGTTTTATTTAAGTAACAGAATATTATAATTGTATATCCTGCAGAAGATGTCTTTGGGAATTTCTTGAGTAAGAGATTTTTGTTTTTTCTCATTAAGCTGTGTGTAAATGCTTTGACTGCTCCTGACTGAGAACACAGAATTTTATCATTGATCTATATATATATATATATATATATATATATATATATATATATATATATACAACCCTGGAAAGCTGACAGATTGTTAGTAGAGATGTTGGTTTCCCAAGGGGATTTTTTTTCTCTGCCATCCTTCCTCATTTTCTCTCTGGAAAGGGTAATGAAATGGTTAGCAAATCCAGGCAAAGTTTTCCTTTTTGAGCCTAAGCTCCACGTTAACTACGAAAACATAGACAAAGTCCAAACAGGATAATTTCGACCATGCCACTGAAATATGCTGTGGGTTTTACTTCTATATTAAAGGGTGTTGCTGCCATTAACTTATCTAGAAGGAGACCTTTTCCCTGGAAGTATTAAAATGGAAAACATGACTTTGAGTAGGTTAAGAACTATTAACTACACAACTCAAAAAGGGAAACAAGGACAGACAGGTGAGAGGAAATGGAAGGTGGAAGGGAGACCCCCACAAATTAAAGAAATCATCATGTCCTACCATACCATAAGCTGTGCTGTGTGTTACAAATGCAGTAGATATCTGAAAGAATCCTAAAACAAACCAGCCGACCTTCTCTCTGCTTTCTTGTTGTTTCCATAACCAAACGTCTTTGTTTAATTTCTGAGTTTAAAATGAAAATGCCCAGAACTTTGTAAGGAGAGTGTTGCCTTTTTCACCATCACCTATGTGTAACAGCATTCTGTTTAGGAGCCAAAGTCATGCTTGCTAAAGACTTTGAAATGCACAAGTACTGCCAGTTAGAACACTAGCTTCCATCATCTCAAGACCTGAAAAAGCAGTTTAGAAAGAGCACTGTGCTGGCCTGAGCTGATGAGTAATGCCAGAAACCTGAAACATGGTGCAGACATCATATGTGTTGGGTCTGATCAATCAGCATTTCACAAATGGCCACCAGCGCTATGATGCCAAATAGCCGCATAACTGGGTAATTATTTTCTCCATTTTAATTTGAAATTGTGGTTTCCTTGTACAGATAATGATGATCGCCAGCTGCATTAGGACTATTAGGAGTTGACAGCAAAAATTTCCCAGTGTCCCTTGACAGAGCAAAGGAGGCATTTTTCCCAACATAGGATTCTGTGAAGACTGATGGTGGATGTGGGAGCACATAATACAGGAAAAGTCAAAGGGAGCTTAAATTAAATCAAACAGGGCCCACACTAATTAAACATTAATGGGATCAAGGCTAGATAACATGAAAATACCAAAAGTACACGCTTTGCCACACAGTGGAACATCAATTTAAAGAGATGATTCACATAAGGGTTTCTCTTTTATATTAATAGCTACTTAATTGCCTTTGTGACTTGGGGAATGAATGCCCCATATAGTAGCTAAACTTTCATAAATGTCCCTAAAATGAATTTAGATGTTATGATTTTTGTTTCTGTTGAGTAATTTGTGTGAAAACATAAAATTTTAAATGCATTAAAACAAGTTTCTGCAAACATATTTAACTTCCAATTACCCAGGCCTCATCTCATGAAAATCTTATTTTTAACTCGGTAATTTTATTTTATAAGAAATGCATTAGAAATGATAGCAGATGTTGCCATTTAAATCATAAGTACGCTAAGAGAATCTGTATTTTTCAAAAAAAAAATTCTGAGAATAACATGTTAGTCTCCTTTTAATGTATTGTGACATATTTTATCATGACCAGCATGCATAAAGATCAGGATTTCAAGCAGTGTATTTGAACAAAGCAATGTTTATATTACTATTAAAAGGCATAAGCATCCCTGATGGGAAACTAGTAAGAAAAGCATAAAGCTATGCTGGTAGTGCAATGTCGGGATGTAACAGCAGAGCATCCATTCACAATAATAATGCCCAGATAGTACACTGGGCATCCTTATCTTATGGAGAGCAGAACATGGCTCAGATGAACTGTTAGGCATTTATTATCCAGCACAAGGAAGTTAGAAAACCCAAACAACTGCTTGGGCTTTGGAGGAATGAATCAACATTTGAAACCATTCTGGTTACTATGGAGACCCTAGGGATCTACTGGACACTTGGATAGCGTTCCTCAGAAGCCAGCTTTTGCTTCTTGCATTCATTCTACTTGAATTCATCATAATTAAGGACAAGCTTGTTTACTTTTTCAACTGCTCGTGTCAGTGTCTCTGATCCTGTTCCCCTTTTTCTCTCCGGAAACCTGAATGTAGCGAAAATGAGGGTATGAATACTTATCGGTAGTCATCATTCTGCCATTCGTTAGTCATCACCAGACTGCCACTTCATAGGCTGCGGGTGTGACGAGCCTATATGGAAGGATGAAGATTTAAGTTAAACAGTGCATTCCACTAAAGCCAAAGCACATGATGAAATACAATGAAAAAACCAATGTGATCACAGGGACCACAGACCACTAAGGCACTTAATGTTACACAGGTTTTTCTTTGGTGTGATGACAGAAGGCACAAGTTATATATTAAACTATTAAAGAAAGTTTGGATTTTTAAGGAGGTTTGTTTCAAGCCACATTTCATTAGTATTTAAGTAAAGTGTTATTAAAAGTACTTATATAATATTCTAGGTTACACATCTTCCTTAGGTTTATGTAGTTTCTCTCCCTGAAACCATCAGGCTTTGCTCTATCATAGATAATAAGTATTTAGAATGAGGAGTGATGAGATTCCTCCTTGGGGAAAGTCTTGCAGAGCAAGTATAAGGATCTGGGTTTAAATTCCCTGCACCTACATAAAAGTCAGGGATGTCTGTTCATGCCCATATTCTTATCACTGGGGCACGGAGACAAGAGGGTCTCTGGGTCCTGCTGGTTTACCATGGCTGAATTGGTGAGCTTCCTAATCCGTGAGAGACCCTGTCTCCAAAACAGTAAAAAGTGGAAAGTACTAGAGGACAGCATCTTATATTGAGCTCTGGCCTCCACACATACGTATGTACACACACACACACACACACACACACACACACACACACACACACACACAAATTAGTCAAGTTAACATTTCTTCTCTTTTTTGCCAACTATTTTTATTAGGTTAAAATATCCTTTGATGAGCAGAAATTATTTATGTGGAGAGTTCAGAAAACTAACTTGTGACTATTTGCCTTGTCTTTGGTTACAGCCATGATTACACACATTCCTTCTAGTAGTGTTTGAAGTCTAAGAGGCTGTTAGCTTGCAAGTCTATCTCTCTGTTCGTATCCGATCACAGGAAAAGGTACAGGGTGGACAGTGTTCTCTTTTCAATGTAACATCTTTAGAACAGTTCGAATACTTTCTCCCGAATGCATCAGGTGAAAGGCTTTGTTAATTTGGTCCAAGGACTCATTGCCAGTCACGAGTTCATCAACTATTATCTTGTTGGACAGATATTCAGACATCAGCTTCGGGATGCTCTCTACACTCTCCCATCCTCCAAAGGCAGCCCCTTTCCATGTGTGTCCTGTCGCTAGGTAGAATGGACAAGTGGCGATTTATTCACCTGAAGCAGCTATGCCTATGACCACACGCCTCCACAACCTTTGTGGGCAGCCTCAAGGGCCACTCTCACGCCCTTCACATTGCCAATACATTCAAAGGAGTAGTCCACTCCCCCATCTGTCATCTCAATGAGTACTTACTGAAACCTTGGGGGTTAATGCATTCAGAGGATCCAAATTCTTTGGCCGTTGTGAATTTATCTTTATGGAAGTCGATACCCAGAATGCGCCAGCCACTTTACATCCCGTGGTCAGCACCAACTCCACTCCTTCTGGGACAAAGATGGAGCAGGTAGAACCAGGCTCTGCCTTGGCAGTGTTCACGGCTGCACTCTAACAGGTTGAGATGCCACAACCGATAAGGCAGGCTTTATCCAAAGGGGCTGCAGGATCAATTTTAGCAATGGAGATGGAGCATGCTTGGAAATGTGCCGGTTCCCATGATAGGAAAAATAGACTTCCCTTTGCAGGTAAATCTGCTAGTGCCATCTGGCATTAATCCTTACCCCTGAGTGACTCTTATCTTCTGGCAAATGTTTGTTTTAGGATTCAGACAAAATGTAAAACGGGATGACAGTATCACCTGCCTTCAGCTTAGTAACCCCCTCACCAACACTTTCCACAATTCCAGCACTTCCATGTCCCAAGATCACTGGGAAACATCCCTCCTGATCAGCTCTACTTGGGGTAGAGGAATCAGTGTGACAAATAGCATTGGAATTGATCTTAATTTGAACTTGATGAGCCTTTGGAGGTGTTACTTCTATCTCCTCTATGGAGAGAGCCTTTCCAACCTCCTGGGTAACTGTAGCCATGCACCTGATCACCTAGTTCTCCACTTTCGCAAGTTCGGGTCTGCACACCGATCGTCCACCTATTTCTTCTCCTTGAAGAATGTGTGCTACTTTAAAAGATTATCTCTACATATGTATCTATCTACATATCTGTTGGCTATTTAGGGACTACTATGTCTACACTCAAGGCTATACATTTAATATTATATAGCATTCCATTTTGTGTTCTTTAGCTGATTAATAACATACCCTTGTACAATATGAGAACTTCTAGAAAGCAGTAACATAAGCATTCCATGGCATACAGATACATGCAACCATAGCCAACTTTTTTACGTGGGTTCTGGGAATCAAACTCAGATCAACAGATTTGTGTAGCAAGGGCTATCCCACTGAGCAGATCAACAGATTTGTGTAGCAAGGGCTATCCCACTGAGCTATCCCTCCAGCCCATAATTATATGACGCTGTAAAAGTAGAAATAAAAAACGTTAGACCACAATTGATGAGGACTTTATTAGATACATTCTGACACATCCTGTACTTCTTCATTCAGTCTCAAAGCATGACTATTTTATAATATTTAGGAGCAGATATTATTTGCTATGTCGATGCTTGTATAATTGTAACTGATATTTTTCTTACTACCTCGTCCACCTCGTTATTTGACAGTGGTGATGAAAATGAGGGCAAGAGTGATTCTGTGGAATCTTCGGAGTAAAGCCCATGCCGGCAACGACTTAAAAGGCACTCAGGGAAATAAATGTTCTTAAAATGTTTACTTATAATATGAATAATAGATGAAAAGTAAATGTTGTCAGCGACTCCCAAGGAAACAAAATGCGGGGAAGACAGACACATGAAGTATTAGGAACTGGGAAACAAATCTAAATCTGAGCACTCAGGGACTTTTGTAGCTGTTTACATTACATAAAGACATATGGGAAAACTGCTAAAATTACACAAAGCAACCAACCAATGCAAAAAAAAAAAATTCCATTAAAATCACACAGGATCCGGCATAATTAAACCAAACATTTTTTTTTTTTTTAATGAAAGAATCACTGTTGTTTTGTTCTTGTAAATTGCCAAGAAAATCCTTCCACGGCCATCAGGAAGGGGTCACAGAACATTTCCCGCAGAGGTAAAATAGATTATCAATGCTCATGCCCTCATCCACTTATATTCTCCTAGTGCTTGTTGTTTGTTTGTCTGTTTGTTTGTTTGTTTGTTCATGTGGGGTTTTTTTGTTTTGTTTTTTGAGGCAGCTCTATCTCTTCCTGAAATGTGAAGGGGAGAACATGAGCAAACTTGATGCGAAATGTCATCAGGGAAAAGCAAAAATAGTTCTGTCCTGTCCTGTGTTGTGCAAACATCCCATCTCAGAGGCCCTGTGTCTCTCCCAGGAGCACTCAGGCTTTGAAGTCCAAGACTTAGAACCATATAACTGGAAAGCTTGACCTAAAATGATGTAAGGAGCCAGTAAAATATTCTAGTACAATATAATAAGTAGACATATGGATACCTACAAGAGGAACTTTAAACTGGGTTGTGAGGGGTAACAAAAAGTCCACAAGTATATCATGTGATTATGGTCTTAAGTGAACTTTCTGGATATCGGAGCCCATATTCCCTAAGTTAGTTGGCTTTGTTATGTGTTTCCACAATAACAAATCTGATCCACTACCAGCAGGACATGAGTTTTGAAGAGATTAATGGGAGATGGACATTTTAGGGCATCAACATGTTGCCTTTCTGTAGCATAATCTATAACTTCAACCTTACATTTCTCTGAAGTCTTGTCATGTTAAGATTCATCTTAAGTGTCTCCAGGCAGAAACCCCTAGAAATGATCTGTTTCTGGGCTGTGCATACATTATAATAGTCTTTAGATCTATTCTCATGTTTCACTGTCCTAATTATTATAGCTGTATATTAAATCTTAAAATCATGCATAGCAACTCCTTGATCTTTATTATCTCCAAATATAAAAGTAATGGTTTCATATATATTGCACAAGCCAGAACTAGTCTGATTTTAAAACCAGAATGTAGTGGTTTGAGTATGAATGGGTCCCATAGGTTCATATATTTGAATGCTTGGTCCCCAGTTAGTAGAACTGTTTGGCAAGGATTAAGAGGTGTAGTCTTGTTGAAGGATATATGTTACTGGGGGGGGGGGGGGTTCAAGATTTAAAAAGACTGGCACCATTCCCAGTCTCTGTCTCTCTGCCCCCTCTCTCTTTCCCCCTCCCTCCCTCTGTCCCTCCCTCCCTCCCTCCGTCCCTCCCTCCCTCCCTCCCTCCCTTCATCCCTCTCATGAACTCTCGCCCTCTGAAATTGTGCATGCCAAGTTAACTCTTTTGTTCTATAAGTTGCTTTGTTCTTGGTGTCTTATCACAGTAAAAGAAAAGTAACTAAGACATGGACAATGAGCACAAAGAAAAAGTCTTACAGACTAATAACAAATAAATATGGGCACAAACTTATCAGCAAGTAAAATCTAGCAATATATAAAGGGAATAGTACATTTGACTAAGTAGATTTTATTTTCTGACTAACTCAAATGTGTTTTGGCAAGTCTAGAAACTTTGCATTTTCTTATAAGGTTTAAAATAAACTTTTTTAACTTCAAAAAATTCCTGCCAGGATTTGGATTGGAATTGGATTCAATGTGATGATCAATTGGGGCAAATGCTGTCTAAACAACAAGGAGTTGCTTAACTCGTGAAGACATATTACATTTTTCATTGATCATTTGTTTATTAGGTCATGTCTGATTCGTCTCTGCAATGTCTTAAACTTTAAAATAGTGCATGATCTGAACATTTAAGCATGGATATTTCACATAAATAGATGCTCTTGTAGATGGTGGTGTCATTATGTGTACATTTATAGTTTATGTATTTTTACTTATTATATTTCATTGTTTATATTTTTCAATTTTCATTGCCTGAATAAAAACAGAGCAGAAGTAACAAAGGCCAAATCTTAAAAATAGAGATCATAGTTAACAAATGCTTCACTCAGAAAGATTCTTAGGTACTAAATAAGCTTATGCAAAGATGTTCAACATGATTTTTAGCCATTAGGAAAATGAAGTCATTAAAACTGCAGTATAATTCCACCTTTCACCTATTACTGAAGCTACTATTTATATGAAATGCTAATAATCCAATATTTTTGGTAACAGAATACTTAGAATTCATATATATATGAATATATATATATATATGAATGTCAAAACTGCATAATCATTGAAGAAAATTACTCAATGGGTTTTTATATATTTAATCATCCATTTATATATCATCTATGAAGCTCATTGCTAGGTTTTTGTCAAACTGAAGTATAGCTTACATTTATACAAAAATCTGTACATGAACATCTATAACAGCTTGATTATAATTGCCAAGGATGGCACATAAGGGGATTTTTTTAGTGGTGAGTTTTCATCATCACTAAAATACCTGGCATCTTGGTTATGCTGATAATTACCTGAGTGTACAATTTTGTCAAATATCATTAAAATGTATATTTAAGATGGAAAAGTTTCTTCTATGGTAACCATACCTCAATACACTTCACTTAGAAATGCTGTAGTCATTTGTAAAATTACTACAAGGAAGGTGAATTTTAAGAGGGGCTGGAAAGCTGTGCCTGAATAAGGAAAATAGAATTATTAAAATCCACAAGGACTTTGATTTCCCAGGATTCAGTTTAATGAACAATGCTGCGTTGATCACAGCTTCAAGAGCACTTGTGTTACTTTACCTCTTGTTTTTTCCGTCCATACTTTCAAAAAGATTGAATATCCTGCCTCCTAGAGAGGGAAAGAAAAACTATAGAGCAAACAAGAATGACGCATCACACCTCACAGGGTTCATTCATATCTTTTATGGAACAAATTCCATTTTCAAGATGTGAGCATTTCTTAAGTTTTATTTGGAAAGTCATTACCTGATGAACGATTCTTGTTCAAGAGTACCTTATCTTGACAAAGCTCTCTTTAAGTCACATCTATCTATTTCTTCTGAACAAAGCACTGGCTCTCACAACAGAACAAATAACATCACAGTATTCTAGAACTCTGTGTTTCAGGGGGAACTGTCTTATATTAAATAACAAGTCATTTTATAGACAGAAGCTAGTGAAGCAACTGTAAATGATACATGGAATGCCTTTCACCCAGCATATATGCACCTACCAAAAATTAGTTTCAATGTCTATCATCTCTGTAATTCTGACATGTAAAAGACATTATGATCTTTAAATATCATGAGTTTCATAAAGATGATGAATGTGAAGACATAGATATTTAAGGAATAACTCAAATAAAAAACACTGGCGAAGATTATCACAATACTGTAAGTATGTATGTGTGTATGTGTGTATGTGTGTGTGTGTGTGTGTGTGTGTGTGTGTGTGTGTGTGTGTATCCCCTACAACATCTAATGTGTTATATCTGCCTTCATTGGTTTCAAAACACATAAAATCATTCCCTGTCTATGAAATGTTCAGGAATAAGTTTGCATTATTATTGGAGTCTTTATTTAATTTGCTTATTTATAGATTTTCCTTATTAAAGGCACCTTAGGAAAAGGGAGGGCTACAAGTTTAAAGACCACAGGACCAGAACCCTCTGAGCTGTGTCAAGTTACAAACAGCCGTTCTTCACAGGGTAACCACAAAAGGAGAAAATGGAATTCCTCACCAGATGGTAAGAGCTGACAACAGAATGCTGTTAAAATTGTTTTCTAATAGACATCAAAGATGATCTAGATCAGGTAGGTACAGGTGAAGGTATAGATACAGGAGTAAAG
>CABHPQ010169159.1:1831-93010 GCA_902168405.1 Peromyscus aztecus | reverse complement strand
CTTATTCTGCCTCACCATTGGCCAAACATCTTTATTTATCAACCAATCAGAGCAACACATATTCACAGCATACAGAACAACATCACCCATCAGCGGTATACAGGAAAACTATTTTAATATTCACTTTCATTTCAATCAGAACTGCTAAATATGAAAACAAGAATTAATGAATGGTAGTCAGGCTGTGTGGGTGATCATAGTACACTGTAGTGGGAATAAGTTAAAGTAATTATGTCCACCATAGTGAAAGGAGGCAATTAGAGATCATGGTAAGCATAACAAGACTCAATATAAATACTACATGTTTTCACTCATGTAAAATGTAAAAGCTACATTTAATGTATATAATAAATGTACATGCAATAAGGGACATGCAAGTAGGTGGGAATGTTTGTTTAAATGTGATGCTGTTGATCGGGGGGCAATACTGGTTATTGCAGAGGGGAAAGCAAATAAAACATTTTTTATGCAGAATGTGTGTGTGTGTGTGTGTGTACGTGTACATGCACACTTGTTCACATACATGTTTAGTGAGTGCAGAAGGAGAACTATGGTGAGGGGATCTCTCAGTGGGAATTGTCAAGTAGGGCAGAAGAGTAAAGCAGTGATGTGTATGTGTGTGTGTACACACATATATGCACAAAAGTATCTTAATGAAACCCATTATTTTGTGTGTTAGCTAAAGAGAAATTAGTAAAAAGAACAAAAACACCTAGATGGCCATTTAATCGATTTACACATAATCAAAGAATTAATTAAACTGAAACTTCATCATCACAGTGGACAGAAGAGAAATGAGTAGTTGTAAGGAAAGGATTGAACATTCTCATTTCACTCAGGTCCTTCACAGTTCCAAGACAATGACACTGGCCAAGTCAACAAATACAGGTCTGCTTAAAAAAGCAGTACAGGTACAGAGTCCTGGAGGAATAAAAAACAAACAAAAACCTGTGTGTGTGTGTGTGTGTGTGTGTGTGTGTGTGTGTGTGTGTGTGTGAATGTGTGTGCCTGTGTGTGAATGGTTGTCAGTGTGTGTGTGAGTGTGTCTGTCTGTGTATGTGTGTCTGTGTATGAATATGAGTGTGTCTGTGAGTGTGTCTGTGTATGAGTGTGAATGTGAATGTCCATGTGTGTGTGTGTGAGTGTGTGAATGTCTGTGTATGTGTGTATAAGTGTGTGTATTTGAGTGTGTGTGTAAGTGTGTATTTGAATGACTGTGTTCATGTATTCATGTATCAAGTAAGAAATCTAATAGAAGCTTCCTGGGGAAATCTTCCAACCGTGTTTATTTTCTGGCTGAATGAATCGTATTTGTTCAAGAAAACATTTTAACAGCTTATGAATATCTAAGATGCACAGAATGATCACAAAGGGAGATGGATCAAATGAAAGGAATTTAGGATGAAATAATAAAGTGAGTTTGGGGTCAGTTAGCTTGCTGCAGTATATCTCAGAAGAATCTGCAATATTTTTTTTGGACTACAGAGAAATAGAAGTTTTATTATAAGCAATATTACAAACATTAAAAAAAATTCAGGTCCAAAGCCATTTGCTGCTACAGATGGCCCTGACCCACACAAGTCCTTGTATGCCACACCTTCTTCTGTTCCACATTACACTACCATACTTGTTGCTAGACAAGACCTGCTAAACAGCTCCTAATAGCTGACACAACATAGTAAGCATCATGTATATGACACGCCTTGTAATCCCATAAATTTCTAAGCTCACTGAATCTGCAATATTTTAAGGTACTTGGAAACTCATTCCTTAATTTCACAGTGGAAAGGGGAGCATGAATGATTGTGTGGCGTCTTCAGTTGTCATGAGATTGAAAGCGACAGTTGCTTAGGGAAGTACCCGCTTTCTAGCCTCCAATATCCAGATGCGATGTTTCCTATGGTCCCCAAGAAGGAGGATTTTGAAGGTCTGGAGAGATGGCTAAGTGGTCAAGAATGCTTGCTGTTTTTTCTGAGTTTACTATCCAAGGGCTCATGACAACCTGTAAACACAAGGTTCAGGGGTCCTAACACCCTTCTCTGCCCCCCATGGACACCTGCACACGTGGGGCATTCACACAATCAGATATATGCATATAAATAAAAATAAAAATTAAATCTCAAGAGAGATATTGTATGGTGTACCAAAATGTGGTATCACCGGCCCATTTCTGTTTTATCCGAATGTTTTGACACTGTTTAGCTAATAAGCTAATGAAGGAGTACCAATGATGAGGTGTTGTACTCTGTCTTCCTGGGCTTGTCACACAATCCAGGGATAGAAAGATGGATTGTGTTTCAGAGTATTAGTATGTCATGTATTTTCCCTTTAGTCAGCTGGTCCTAAGTGTGAATATCTTCTATTGGCAGTGATGGGATGATTCTTGATCAAAGAATCAAGCAAGAGCATATGGATGAGCTTACTAGAACATGTTAAGCTTTCCTTCCATTTTTACCTGTCAGAGACATACTGTATTAGAATTAAAAGACCATATATGAGTTTCCAATCATAATGCATGCAATTTAAATTCTATTCAATAAACTGTCTCTTAAATGAACTAGATTTGAACAAGGTTGACGTATTTCAGTAAGGAAGATGTGATCCAGGGAATTTTGTACATGTTACTTACAGTGTAAACTGAAAAGAATATCTACTTGATGTATTTTGTATTTTTGGGCTGGTGATTTAATTTTCTTTCCATTTTTAGTAGAGAGACATATGCTGCTAATCATATTACCTCCTCTTTCCAGTAGTCAGGTATAGTCGTTTCCACCTGTGATCCCACACTTGGGAAGTGGAAGCAGTTGGATCATGACTTTGAAGTTAGCCTGTGTTATATAATGAAGCCCCATCTCTAAAACATGAACAAACAACAGACCACATCAAATTGTGCTTGTAGGAACCCAGAACTTTAGATTCTGCTGAGAATTTTGTGAGGTTATTTAAGAAATACAGAACATCAAAAGAATTGCCGAGGATATTATTTCTCCCTCTCTGCTCTAAGGTATTTTTTTAAACCAAAATGGTCTAGTTTCTGTTAGTGTGTTTTTCAAAGGGACAATGGAGGTGGCAGTTTTCAATGTACCCTCAAAGTGTACTCATTATGTTGACTCTTCAACCATTCGGATATCTGATGGAGACACTTCCAGTCTCAGAGCTGGTTGAAAGTGATTCTGAAAAAAAGACTTTGGATCCTAGATTGAGGGAAAAGTTAGGAAAAGGTGGATCATTTTATGTAAGGACAGTCACATGTATCAAGGAAGCTCAATACAGGATTGAACTAAGCTGCCTTCTCAAATCCACCTGCTCAGCGACTGGGTCTTGAACTGTCACTCACAAGCCAACCATTGCTTCCTGTATGGTATCATTTCTTACCCACTGCACAGCACTTTTGTTATTTGTAATTCTTTTAGATCTTTTCCATTCCAGTATCTTTTTCTTTCTTCTATTTTAGTGTTCTCCTTCTTCTCCATATCTCTACTACTTTTGATCTTAGTTTTCATTTATTTTCACTTTAGTTCTTGGTGGTGTTAGTTCATTTTTACTTTTTCTCTGAGCCTCTAGATTCCTACTTTGTGACTTTGTAGGGTGTTTTGAGATGTGAATTTTTCTTTGCTGTTTTAACACGGGGATTCAACAAAAAAATCAATCAATAAAAAGGATGGAGATAAAGGGAGAATGAACCCAATCTAGTTACCTGCTGAATGAGATGGAGGGAAGCTGAGAATCTGAGTGTAGGGGTTCACAATATCTGACTGATAATTACCCTAATAAACAGTTTTATGATTATATTATTCTGGTGAACACACTTGTCAACATTGCCCACCCAGGCCTTAGAAGCTGCCTTTTGTGGACAGTTTACCAGTAACACAACTGCAGAGGAAAACAAAAAAAAAGCTAGGAATCCATGTGTACACGTCTAATGCAAAGTACAAACCCTAGATTATAAGCAGGAGAGCCATTTGCTCTTACTGTAATATTTAAGTGGGAAGAAGAAGAAAGGTGCTTCCCTCCATCTCTTCTTCAGCCAGGACTTGTTTGTGGGTCTCTGTTTAGGAGGAAGCAGAAGAGATGGAAGCAGACTTGGGGTTTTCTGTATTAACTGTTGATTAGCTTTCAGACAATAGATCCCTGTTCAAATGGAGATGACGTGGGTGCCAAGTTCCACATAAGCAGAATGTGCTCTTTTTGATTAGCCTGATGGAATAGTGTTGTCTGGGACAATGGTTGCATTTTTTTAAAGCCTCTTGTTTATATTCTAGCACATGCTGACATCTGATAGCAAGTGACTATTGCATGTTATTCTCTGATCTTTGTTTTTAAAGATAAAATCTTAGCTGAGGTTCAGGAAATAAGTAGATAGAAGGGAGATACATACTACCTTTTAAGAGTTCGTTTCTCCTCTCTAACAAGGTTGCCCAACTTTTTTATGGTAGCACTATTTCTTGGCTTGATACAGTGTTTCATTTGTTTTCTTTCTCATATTCACTCTGTAACTGTTTTGAGCACTTACTGTTAGCAAACACTTCTCTGTTTGTACAACAGGAGGTCATGGAATTTATCCTCATGTGTTTCCAGTGTTTCCAAACACTGCTTCCATGGAGTGTATGTTATGGTGCAGTGTGTTACTTAGTTTTTCATTATTATAAAAAGTGCATGATAAAATCAAGTTAAAGAATGAAAAAAATTATTGTGGTTCATGACTTCAGAGGTTTCTATTTGTGGTAAGTTGGTCCCACGATTTTGGATCTGTGGTAAAGCAGATCATTGCGTGTCTGCTTCATATGGTGAATCAGAACAGTTCCCTTTTTAACAACCAGGAACTAGAGAAGGGTGATGTATAGGGTCCCATTATTTCCTTTAAGGGATGCTCAAAGTGACCAATGATGCTTCATCTTCTAAAGCTCTGACAATAACACCTCACAATAACACCACCAACTTGAAGTCAAAACCTTGAAGACATAAGTATTCAGGGAACCTTCTTGACTCCAAAGATAATATAGAGTAATAGATAAGTAGCAAAGAGATGAACTATGGAATGTAGGGTATGATGACCAATCCTTTGGAGCAGATAAGGGGATCAGGGAATCTTAGGGAGGTATCAAGGTGCAGTTACAATAGAGTACACAGAAGTGCAAGATGAAAAAGAGGTAATGCCATGTGGCAGAATGTAGGTGATTAGAAATGGGTTGATTTAAGTTGTAAGAGCTAGTTAGCAATAATCCTGAGCTATCGACCGAGCATTTATAATTAATATTACATCTTCGCGTCAGTTATTTGGGAACTGGCAGGCGGAAAAGAAAAGTCTGCCTATAGGCCTGAGCAAAATTCTCAGAGAAGGGACCAAGGAACCAAGGAATGGTGAGATTGCGGGTATAAGGAAAGAAGAGTGTTAGGGGAAAGGTGCATGTTTCATGTTAGGGTAGGAGCATAGTCAGCTAGTGGGGAAGGTGGAATGGTTACACAGATCAGGAAGCATAGGCAGATGATACAAGGCCGGTAAGCCTGTGTTGAGGCTATGGTGTTCATCTGAGTACAAAGAAAGCGTTCAATGCAGCGTCATGGTACGGTACGCGCTGTAAACACCAACCACACAATGCATGTCTGCAGCACTGTTGTGCGCATCAGTTATGACACTTACGGACAGTGACTCCTCTACCTTATCTGCAGTGCCTTGTGCATACCCCTCTCCCTAACAGACCAAAGACTTCAGCTCCTGCATTCATCTTGCCAGTGAATGGGCTGCGCATCTCTGAAATGCAGAGGATGGAAGAGATATTTATTTTCATATTCTTAAATATTCACACAGAGGATACTGCCCTCTAGCTTAAACAACAGCAACAACAACAACAACAACAATCTCTATTTATCCTCATGTGTTTCCAGTATGATAAATTTGTCACTTTGCAGAATCTCAAATGACAAGAAAAGGCAGAAAATCCCTTCAGAATCCCTTCTGACTTGTGCCTCTTGGTGGCAGTATTTGTCATCCCTCTCTGAAAGCAGAACTGAATTTGTCAGGATTTTAAAGGGCTTTAAAATCCCCTTCCTTCAAGAGTGAGGTGGTCTCATCATGTATGAACTTTCACCGAGTGAATAACGCCATTGACATTCTTAAGCGGGGACTTTGGGGGGAAAATAAAAAAACAACTGGGAAAAGTAACTAAGGCTGGTATGCAGAGCAGAGCACAGGGCTACTCCTGCTTGTGAAATAGCGAACGACACAAGCGTGTGTCATCATGTGTTTGTTAGACTGAAAAGCAGTCATATTCTCATGATGAGCTAATAGAATTGGGAAAAAAGACTGGATATTTTTGGTACTTACTATGAAAATATACATCTAGTGGAAGTTTTAGCTTTTAACTGAGGAAATGGGAAATTTTATTCTTTAAGGTATTGACTGTCTGCTTCCTTTCCAATCCAGAACCTCAATCCTCTATTTTGGAAAGCCCGAAAAAAGGTTCAAACGGTGTCCAGCAGGTAAGAAAACCTCATTAGGATGGCAAATTCCCATTTCCATTATTTACCTTAAAACAGTGATCGGTCTGTGACTGACATTCCTATCTGCACAGATGGCTGGGTTGCCCGAGTATTAGCTCCCATGGGAATCCTCTCAGGCAAAATGAAATGCTTCTTTTAATTTATATTTTGTAATTCCATCCACCCTTCAAGTAGGACCAAGTACAAGCTTTAGAGATCTCTAACATTCTATATCCAACCAGAGAGCTGGCCCCAGCATTTGGTGTCCCCAACAGAAACTCCAGGCCACCTCAGGAAATGTCTGTGCTGAACAATTTTGGCATGGCCTTTCTAATGTCTAGTAAGACACCTTTCCTCCATGCTATGTATAGGAGCAAGGCCTTTCTTTGTGCATGGCTGGCAATGACTGTGTTATTGAGCCCCCAAGACTCAATTGACTTAGAGGATGAGACATTTTTTGCATCTTTTTAGACACCTTTATCTATTACTACCCATGTCTATAATCCCCATGCTGGGGAGGCAGAGACAGGTAGAGCCTAGAAACTCACTGGCGTAGTCAAATTGGTGAGTTCTAACTTCATTGAGAGACCCTGCAAAGCTGGAAAATGATTAAGGAAGATTTTGGATATTGAATTATGGCCCCCATATGCACACACAAACATGCTCTGACACATATGCAGCCATGCATATACACACAGAAATAAATAATTTAAAATGTCCAGAAAAGAAACATTTCCTAGAACACCTGTTGTGGATAGCAATTGCTCTTCTGGATATACAAGGAGCTGTTGAGCTGATTTATAATTATTCCCAACTATGCTTTTGACAATGGTTTCATACTGCATTAGAAAATAAGCAAGTCTACATTGTACGCAAATAGGAAGGAGATTGCTTCTGGTCTATGGAAGATGAGAGGGCCCTCACTTGAACTCTAAACCTATGTTGGTTTCTGGTTATAGTGGCATATGTAGATTATGTAGGACATGGTGTTCTCCCCTCTGAACTTGAGAGCTGCTGGCATTTGAGAACTCTTCAAAGTGAAGAGCGAGTTCTCTTTTAAAAATAAGTTTATTGTTACATTAAAGTGCTCATCTTGGAAGTGAGGTCAGGCTATGAGGTTTGCTGAAATTTGGACAGTCCAGGGTTCTCTACAACACGCCAGCTAGATGAGCTTTTACTGTTCAGAATCAAGCTGCTGTTAGGGACATTCCCAGCTTTCTGTTGTTTGTATCAGAGAAGAGACCTGTCCTGACGAAGGAGCACCAGACATGCTTGTGGTTATTTAATTAGCTGCAATGATTAGTTTACCCTAATCAGAGAAAGATAGCTAAAATTATGAAAATGAAACAGCAATGGTAAACAAACAAACAACAGCAAAAGTCTATTGCATTGGAGCTAGATCGGTGGTTCAGTGGTCAAGAGCAGTTGCTGCCCCTTGCAGAGGACTGGGTTCAGTTCTTATGTATGTATTTATTGACCTATGTAGTCCTTACAGTGATACTTTAGAAAATAGCTACTATGTTTCCCCTTCTACTGAAAAAGCGGCATTTGGAGGAGCTGAAAGCAACTCTGCTAAAACTACAAAAGCCATAACAAGAAGCTGAAATTGGAGCATACACCTTTTGTAAGAGTCAGATCTCCAGATATATAATAGAGATATATAAGCCTATTATTTCACTTTTGTCTCTTTCTTTTGAAGTTTTACTCTAACTTCTGTGTGTTAAATTGTATTAATTTTAGCGTTTAATTGCTTGGGTGGGCGGATGTTACAGTTTCTGCCAATTAAACCCTTTGCAGTTTGCATCTTGGTCACTAGAGGGCAGCTCTGCACCTCTGTAAATTACCACTGCAGCTGGACAAGGAATGCTCCAGGCCGGTTTGTTGTGTGTGGATGATGATCAGAAGCAGTTTGCTGGCCCATCCAGCGCTGCGTGTATTATTCTGTGGTTGGAATAGGAGATGTTCGGGACTGCTTAGCCAGACCTCCAATGCCTTCCTCACACGTGTGTTCAGGCACCTGTTCTTTCCACTGAAACTTCTCAGAATTTGTTGAACGAATTTTGAGTATTATTCTGCCCCATAATTAGCAATTCTAAGTGTCCAACATCCCTAGAAACAGCACATACATGACCCCTGAAGCACCTTTGCAGGACCAGGATTTGCATGCTGTCTGCTGTGCGTCCAGATTGTCGGGTTCTGAAAGAAAACACAGTGGACTTGCATGAGCAAAGAGATGAACATAGTTACTTTTTCAGTGCTTCTGTGGAGAGTCTTACAGAATCCAAGAGGCCATTCTAAAGACAAAATTACATTCTTCAGATCTGGATGACTTTTCCAAAACATTTCTTTGCCATGGTTAACTTTAAACTTCGATGCTTGGGCCATTTTCCTGCCTCAGCTTCTCAGATGTGCCATTTGACCAGGTACTTGCTGATTATTTTAAGTTCCTAATATGCTCAGAAAACTGTGTTGTCTGAAGAATTGTGCCATAAAATTAAAATGGAACTTTTTTACCTTTCACACACACCCTGTGGTATTTAAGCTTCAGTGTAAATGGAAAATCCTTCAGGCCCAACTCAGTTTACGATCATTTTAGTTGCTCACTCAACACTTCAGCAGTGTTTAGATAGTGGGTCTCAGGAGGTGCAAGGTGGTCAGGATGGCAGAGAAGCACAGATACTCAGTGGTTGAGATACAGGCACAAACCTGGTAATACTTGATGAGGGTGTTTACCATGCTATGCCCCAGGGATGACAGAACTTTTCTGGAAAGAACATTTTTGTTTTTTGGGAACTCAAAGGAGATCAGAGAATAGTGTAGGTATTTTAACATCCAAAAAAGGAGGAGAGAGTCTCGTTTCAGGTTTTTGTCGTTACTTTGAGGCAGAGTCTCTCACTGTGTACCTCTGTCTAGCCCAGAACTCTGTAGATCAGGCTGGCCTCAAACCCATAGTGACCCCCTTGCCACTGCCCCCTTTCCCACAAGTGCTGGGATTAAAGGTGTATACCACCAGGCCCAGCTCTTGTATTGGTTTTAAAAATGAAAAGCAGTCAACCTCTGGGAAGCAGTAAGAGCACATGTTTAGCATGGTGGGAAAGAAATGGATGAAACATAGTATTTTTGTTTTACTCCAGAGTGGCAAGGGCTTAGAGATACAGTGAAACTAACAGCTTGTTCTGTTGAGTTTTAGATGGTGTACAATCAGTTCATGCCACACAACGTTGTCAAGAGGAGAAGGTACATCATTCAGGAAGTGAATCTGATGGGATTCACTGAGGAGACTCCCTTGCTTATGAAAGGATACTTTCCCATGATCATATACATCTTCTGACCTGCTGTGTACTAGGATGCTTACAGGAAATAGGGAAGATGCGAAGACCTAAGACCGCAGGGCCCTTTCATGTTAGCACGTCTATTGGTCTTGATCAGGTCTTGTTTAGGCGGCCATGTTGATGATGAGACCGTGTGGGTGTGTCTTCTCTGATATTTCTAGGAGATGAATTCTCATCTAAACTTCCGGATCCTCTGGCTCTCATAACTTTTCTGGCCCCTCTGCTGCTGTGGCCCTCGTCGAACCTTAGCTGCAGGAGTTGTGTTATAGGCATTTCAGTTGCTGGGCACGGCTAAGTCACTTGCTCTCTGCATTTGATTGGCTGTGGTTTTTCTGTAATGATTTCCATCTGTTGTGAGGAGATGTTTCTTGAATGAGGGGTGAGACCTATACTTATCTGTGGGTCTATAAGGACAAATATTTAGAATGTCGTTAGAAATTATGCTGTTTTAATAAAGTGGCGGTTGCATTTCAATTTCAAAAAATAAAAAATAATATGTATTTTAAAAGAACTTAAAAAAACTAAGAAACAAAAACAAAGAAGCAGTCAGTTTAGTTACAGGGCTGTATCTTTTCCATATATCTATAAATCGACTTACAAGATTCAGTGTAACTGCCAAGATATTTAATGTATGTTGTAGAATACTGGAGTAATTAGAGAAATAAAAAGATTGTAGAGAGACTGTAATGAAGGATAGTTTCTGAGGAAAGTAATTTCTTCATCAACTTAATTTGCTTGAGTATGGGAAGAAGAGTATTCCATATGGGAGAAGAAAGTAGAGGAAGTGAACTTGGCATTCGGGTGGCAATGTCCTGTTGGCTTGACTCTCTCCTCCTATGGAAACTTGGTCCCCTGCATGGACTGGACAATGATTGAGCCCAGAGCCCATTGTTATCTGGATTACAGCCACAGTGTCCTCACAGATCTCCTTACTTCCAGTTTTGACCCCTTCTAATCTCTTCCTGTACGTGGCCCCAGAGTTATCTTTCTGAAAACACAAATTTGTTTACCCCTGATATCTGCTTCAACTTATTCAAGGACTGCTCGTTGTGTCTCTAAAAGGTCTCAGGCCTGTGAGTTTGACATACAGGGTCCCCCTCCTGCCGTGGCTACCTTGGCCTTCTCTCACTGTCTTCCCTACAGATTCAGCTTGGTGTAGGGGGACAGCATCGTTTTGTGAAGACTCTACTATCCATCGTATCTGCCCTTGCTTGTCTCTTGTCTGTTCTCATATGCCCTGTTATAAAATGGACATGATTCCATCTTGACTTCCTCTTAGACACTGTGTGAGAAGCCTCATTCTCCAGAGCCCTTTTGGAGTCTTTACACTGTAACTACTGTGCCCATGCCTCTGTCTAGAATCACTGGATGTAAGCACAGGGATCGAGACCCTTAAGGATAATGCTATTCGTACTTTTCTTTCGTCTCTCCAGTATCTAGCACAGAGCCTGGCAGATCGAGGGACCCCAGAGAAATGTTTGATGAATGAATAGATAGATGATGACCATACGGATGAGAAAGAACAAAGGGCATGTCTCAGGCACTTGTAGGAAATTCACTTGCAGAGAATCATGGGCTGTGGAGCAGATTCCCTGAGCACAAATCCCAGGTTTCTAGTATTAGGTGGAGAACAGTCAGAGTGAAGCCAAAGCAGACACTGACTGTGATGCTACGGACAGATTTTAATCCACGGTTACTGCTGCAGTGGGGTGAAGTTCTGCTGTGAACTGGTCAGCTGTGGACTGACCAGAGATGAATGCTTAAAAGGGGATGAGTGAGAAAAGGCCTGGGAGAGTCAGACAGTGAACACGACAACGGTTCTTGACTGAGCGTAAGTTCTTCATAACAGCTAAGGTCAGTTGTGTCTGTGAGCTGGCAATGACAGAAGCTGAGATTCTGTCCCATCTCAGAGTTCAAGAGACAGCGGCCTTATCTTTAGCTGCCCCTGAAACAGATAAAAGGCGTTGGCAATCTTGTGTTTTCTCACACAGTTGCATTAGGCGAGAGCGTACGATCATTCTAAGGATGTGGCCTTGAGAAATATTGGCGTTTGCTCAAGTGTTTTAAAAACAAGGTTTGGAGCCACAGAGGAAGCTGGTTACAGTTTGGTCAAGAGAGGATCTTTGTTAGACCTTGTTTTAGTTTGTTTCCCCTTGCTTCAGAAAACTGAAGGTCAGGGGTTGTGTAATGTAGAAATGTTGGAGGTTTATTTAGTTCCCAGGGATGGAGGTTAGACTGTCCTAGAGGGTAGCACTGGCATGTCTCAAGGGCCTTCTCCTTATGTGACAGCAGGGAGCAGTAATACATGGCGAGAGACCAAAACTCCTAGCCTACATTTCTCTTTTTTTCACAAAGTCACTGTCACACTGCACCCTAGTGACATCACCAAGTCCTATCTAACCCCAAAGAAACTCACCTCCAAAGGCCATTTCTTGAGGTTTTTTGTTTTAATTACTTTGGGGGTAACATTTCCTGCTCATGACTTGTGTGGGTATAAATTGTAACCATAACAGACCTTAAGTCAAACTGCTAATGAAATGTTAGCTATTGAAGTGAGTATAAGCGTCTGTTACTCTCCTCAGAGAGAAGTATTTTATTCAGTGTCTTAGTTTCCTCACCTGTAAAATGGGCATATGAATCTTTCCTATCTGAGGGGCTTTGAGGGTTTTAAGCATATTAGTTTGTGGAAGATGATTTGAAGAGCTTAAGGCACAGAGTCAACATTCAGATCGTTAGTTATTGTGTCAGAGCAATACTCTCTGTTGTGTTTTTATTTTCTGTCATTGTTGAGGATGGAACTCAGGATCTTTTGTACATGGTAGCAAATGCTGCACCATTGAGCTACACTGCTCCTCATTGTTCACGGATTGTATATTTGCAAACTCACCTACTGGTTAAAACTGTGGTGCTTAGGTTTCTGTGGTACATTTCTGGTCATTTGCAACCTTGCACAGTGTGACTAAAAATTCTGCTCTCTGAACTGTGTGTTTTCCCAGGTAAGTTTGAACAAAGGGATGTCTGTAAACAAGCATGCTTTGCATGGTCTATTAAGTGCCCCGCCTTTCACATTTTTGTGGTATTTCCTTGGTAATTCCGCTGTTTGAAATGGCTTGACACTTAGTGTTAAAATGTTGTCGATGTTCCCAAGTGTCAGAAGGCCTTGGTGGACCTAATGGAAAGACTACATGTTGGGCTTCGTTCCAGCAGGAGCTAGAGTTTCATGGGCCATCAGTTCAGTGTTAGTGAATCAACAATAGGTCTTAAATAAGACAGCTTTCAACAGAGACACATACTCAAAAAGGAAAAAAAAGATTACACATGGATCATGTGACAAAATGTGACCTGAGGCTTGCTGGAATCCCACCCTGTATTTTCCTGAAGAGCCGTGGCTCAGCATTGATTAATTGAGGGTTTGCAGGGACTTTGCTTATGACAAGTTTGAAGAACACAGGTTGATTGTATTGTATTTAATCCTCAGGGTACCCCTCTGCATTCAGATGGGGAGTGGAGTGTTTGTCACAGTTTGCAGGAGGGCAGGCTTGTGTTGGCTTGTGGTTTCAGGCTGTAGGCCACCGTCTTTGTCTGTTTTGCTTCTAGGCCCAGGCTTGGTGAGACAGAACATCACAGAGGAACAATGTTCAGTGGAGCAAAGTGGCCCCACTCATGGGGGACAGGAGATAAATAAAGCCTACCAAACAGACTAGCTGAGGGATGGGAGACTGCCTTCAGAAACACACAGTGACCTACTTCCTCCAACCAAACTCAGCTTCCTAAAGCTAGGAGCTCATTAATCAATTAAGACTTTGACGAAGTTGGCACCCTTATAACCCAATCACTCTTCAATAGCCCTATGAATTAGAGACCACACATTCCCCACATGACCCTTTCAGGATGAGAGAGATTCATATCTGAACTGTGACATGGGCTACCTTCATCATACAGGTCATTAAAGACCTTATGAGCCTTGTGAGGAATTAACATGTTCTCAGCAAGCAGAGGCCAAATATTTCCAACAAGGAAATAAAGTGCCTGGCAAAGGAACCTGGAATTGATCTGGAGAGAAACAGTAGAACCAATCAGAGTGCAGTTCCAAGTTGCTGAGAGTCTTAGCTAAGACTTTATATAATGCAACAGACATGATAACCAATGACCCGAGTGTTGGGGGTGGTAACTGTGCTGGGTGCAAATTAGTCTCAGCAAAGTTAGCATCAATGGGGAACTAATTAGAAATGCGACCTGATGGAATTGCTAACCCTAGGGATGGGGACAGGAGGCCATGGTTTAACAAGCCCCTTGTGATTCTTAGGAGCATTCCTTGTAAGAGACAGTGGCTCAGCCATTAACAGGAGTTCAAAGCTCTTAGGGCATGCTATTTTGTTGGAGGATAAGATACAGTTTAGATTTAAGGACAAAGGCTGGGTGATCAAATAATAAGAGCTAAGCTGTCACAAGACGGAAGTGAAACAGTGATGAAAAGGAAACACTAGAAGTCATCACTGGAGAGGAGAGACTGGGGATTTAGAAAAACGATTTGAGTATATGCAGCCAACTAAGTTGCCCAAAGATAAAATCCCTGCTCTAACCTCTACTGAAGGGAAAAAAAGTGAATAAACAATAAACAAAATGAAACAAACAAACAAAAAAAGAAAACAAAACCAAACAAACAGAGAAGGGACTAGAGAAGGTGGAATCCGAAATAGTAGTAGCCAAGAGAGGAGAAGATTTTATGAAGACATGAGTAGGAGTCTTGAGTACTTGTCACAGGCAGGTTTAAGGCCACAGTGTTTACAATAAGGACATGAACAGCACTGGGAGAGCAGTTTCCTTAGCATAGCATGGTCTGAGGAACACTGTACCATGAACTGATAATCTTATTCATTGTATCTGATTTCCCCAAAGCTTTATTTTTATGGCATTTGACAGTAGCCGGGTGTTAGTGCAAGGGGAGTAAGTGCTTAGGAGATGGCACTTTCTACCTACAGATCATGAGAGGAAAGGCACACTGATTATAGGGCTTTTCTTCCTGGGACTGCCTGGGTAAAGATAGCTGTGTACTCTCAGAGTATGGTCCTGCAGCCTGCCAGAACATTCACTCAGTAGCAGGATAGAAACTCCAAAGGCAGGACAGTGAAAGTAGCAGATACCTTTCTTTTGTTGACTTCTTGTTCTCTCTTGGCTCTTTCCCAAATGTATTATTACTTCTACCAGGGTTCCTTACCAATGATTCCTGTATTCTTTACATCATTGTAAGGAACTGATGATCCGTTATGCTAAATGTAATATGGCCAGCTAGCCAGTTATCATTTCTAACTTATCGCCCCCCAATGCATATCATATGTCTCATTTATGGACGAGAGACTTTACCAGATTCACTTTGGGTCAAGCACATAATTTTCAACAATGCATTATTCATTTTATTATAAAAATTGGTGGGACCAGGGAGATGCCTCAGTGGAGGAACACTCCTACACAGATTAAAGACCCAAGTTTTGAAACTCATCACCCATATAAAAAGCTGTGTGTGGCTGGCTGTATGTACTCATAACCCCAGTACTATGAGGGTGGGGGTGGGCAGAGAGAGGGTGATTGCAGGGGCTTGAAGGCCACCAGTCTAGCTGAAAAAATGGTGAGCTCCAGGTTCATTGAGAGATCTTGTCTCAAGTGAGTAATACAGAGAATAATAGAGGAAGACATCCAACATTCTGCTCTGGCCTCCATAAGCATCTTCCCCTCCTCCCAATAAATGCTGTTAGAACTCTGTGAAGCTCTTGTTTTCTGTAATAAGTTCTACTTTAAATAACCCTAGATAAGTTATTTATAATTTCTCACATGCCCTAGCATTTTTCCCCCTTTCTTGAAATTTCCCCTAAGATTTGAAATTTTTAAAAATTTTTTATAAGTAATTAGACCTGTTTAAAGTCTGGATTTACTTTCTGTGGGATCCTGTCTAGCATACTTAGGTTATTTTAGATCTGGAATGCCATTGGCTTGTTTCAAAACCATAGGGTATTTTAGAATTCAAAATAGGAGAAATAGAATTTATATTTTCATTGAATAGTAAGCTTTCTCTTGTGTAGATGTGTGTAGTGTCCTCATTTGTCAGTAAAGTGACCTAAAATTAACAGAACTTGCAAATCTGAGTGCGGTAGACAATGAATTACGTGTCTCATGTCAACGTTTACAAAATCAATTTAGTATTAACTTACCAGTGAGCAGTTTTTATATTCTAGGCTCTGAAAGCACCCTGCTTTCAGAACATAATAAAGTTTTAAAGATGAGCCCATTAGCTTTTCAGCAAGAGCTTGCTTGAGTGTATCTTGGCTTCTTTTTTGACAGTTGTAACCTTAATGTTACTGTAATGGGTTCTTTTCTGGGAATCGGATAATCTTGCACTTGGGAACATGTTTTTGATGAACATTTTATTCTTTCAATGGCACTTTGTATTTTGTGATATTCAAGTGCTCAAACAATTTATAAGAACTAGCCATCACCACCCACGTTTAAGATTATACAGGAAAAGAAAAATTTTGGCTATGTGATTGCATATAATTGTTCAGCCAAATAGGAGGGCAGCTTCTCCTGCTCTTGATGATCTAGGGATTTGAAACAATATTTCTAAACACAGATAATCTCAAAATTGGTAATATATAAATGCATTGCTTTTTATATGGTTTAAATCAGGTTTATATTAATATTGTGTACCCTAATAAACTTGCCTGAAGATCAGAGAAACAGAACAGCCAGCCACTAGTTCTTCCCTCTACGAACTCCTCAGCCTAAAGACAGTGAGTTCCTGTTTCCTCATGCCTTATATACCTTTCTCTCCCCTACCATATCACTTCCTGAGATTAAAGGTGTGTGTGCTTTCCAAGAAAAGGCATGTTTTTGATGAACACAAGATCTCAAGTGCTGGGATTAAAGGTGTGTGACACCACTGCCTGACCTCTATGTCTAATCTAGTGGCTGGCTCTGTCCTCTGATCCTCAGGCAAGTTTATTAGGGTACACAATATATCACCACATCTTAATGTGTCTACAAGCGTGTGTGTGTGTGTGTGTGTGTGTGTGTGTGTGTGTGTGTGTGTATAGCTATTACATAGATTCTTTATAAAACTGCCACAACTATACTTTGCCCTTCCTTTTAAAGAGTGATGTAATTTTTTTATAGCTATCACCATGAGCACTGGATAAACTATTGCACAATTCTGGAAATGCTGAGAGCATTTTTGTGAAGAAGTCTAAGATAACGAAGTGCATTTCTTCAATGTCAAGTCCCTTGAGAATCAGATACATCCTCTAGTTGTACCCTTAAGTTCCAGGCACTGGACACAGGGGAACAGGCTCCAAACTTGAGGGCTTTTTGTGGACCACAGAGTGCCTAGCAGTCTCTTGGAGATTAGGTTGTGGCTTTGTCAGTGGGTGGGCCCTACAGATCTTCAGTTCATGTGGGTCTTGAGCATAGAATGTTTGCTTACATGGCCAGAAGATAGCCAGCCCTTTTTCTTGATAATGACCTATATTTACCATATAAAGTCCTTAAAAAAAAAAAAAAGATAACCCATAGAGAAATCAGCTGTTACAGTTGACAAGCAACACAGCCTTCTTTGAGAACACAACAGGAACTGTTGTCATGGATGCTGGGAGTACTCAGCAGGAGCCAGCCAGCCCTTGACTGATTGTCCTGGATAAGGAAGGCCAGATAAGATTCCTTGATGACTCTTAACTAAGTTGAGATCTGAAAATCTTATATACATTTGGCTACTCTGTAACAGTGCCTGGGTGGCTGGTCTTTCTTAGGTTACACGGTAGTCAGTTAAGGTTTGAGATGAACATATTTACTCTGCTTTCTAGATGAAAAAGGAGGATTGTAACTTCGAATATTTCACGGAGTGAGTTAAAGATCATCAGAAAGGAAATGCAAATTCTGGGAATTTTTTTTTTTAATCTTTTTATTCCTCTGTAGTAGAAATAATGTAAAAAGTAGGAAAGTCTCTCATCCCGACTTTTCTTCCTTTTTCTTTGTCTATAAACTTATCTGTATGAAAAAAAAAGTTCCCTGTAAAAACATTCCATCTCTTGTCTTTGTAGTGTGATTATTAATACCTTCAAGAATTTCTTAACTCTGCACTTCCTGGCACCACACAGCCAACTACCATGTTTGTTATAGATTTAGTTTTGGAATTTTATTCTCCTATTACTGTTTCCTCTGCCATATCTTAGTTCTACTTCTTACTGTGTTACATACTTGAAAATCTTTGGAGCTTAGAGAATGTGTGTATTTCTATATTATCAGTTCCTTATTTTCTTAGCTTTTTAAAAAATTATTTAAGTGTCTTAGTTATCTCTTTATTTAAAAAATAAATGAAAGACATGAAAAATACATATTAGTAAATTGAATATGTATAGGTAGGCCTGGTGTTACAGGCCTGGAATCTCAGCTACTCAAAGGCTGAAGCAGGGGATTACAAATTTAAAGACTGTCTGGATTGCAGCAGAGATTCAAAGTCAGTGTGGGAAACACAGTGAGACCCTGCCTCATAAGGAAAGACAAATCAATCTAGCAAGGGCTGATTGTAGATCTCAGTGGTATAGTATGCATGAGGCCCTAGGTTCAGTTCCTCGTACCATCAAATAAATAAAATAAATGAGTAAATTTAATACAGTGTTTGGCTCAGCCTCAAGTCCTCCCCCTTTCTCACAAAGCACCTCTCGCTACTTCCTGTGCTCAAAACTGTAATTTTAATACAATTAGAATGTGCTCTCTGCCAGGATTAGTTTATCAATGATCTCATAATGTTTTAAGCCACACAATACAAGTGCCATGTGAGGAGAAACTGCCCATCTTTCAGAAGCTGTGGTATCTCTTAGCATCAGAAAAAGTGAAGGTGGAATCATGTATCGTAGGATCATGTATTTACTCAAAAGTTTTTACTAAAAAATATTTTTAAATATAAAATTTATTTAGCTCCCTGTTATGATGAAACTGTTTTTTATCTTCTCTCCTTCCCTTCATTACATGGTTCGAAGCTAAGGCTTTATGCATGCTCATCAAGTAGTCTACCATTGAGGCCCATCCCCAATCCAGTAAATGATACGGTCACTTAGCTTTTAAATTTTGGTCTTTTGGAACAGAACACTGCCCACCCCCCATATAACTAAATCTGAAATATTGGTATATTTTCAGTTAGGCTTTGTTGCTAAATGAGTTGAACACAAGAGACATCACCACTTAATAAGATATTTTAATAAGAAGTTTTAATGGAGCAATGGGAAAGTTTGAAGGATGTTCTCTATGGTGCACATTTCAGCTTTTGATTCTTAATCTACCTGGAAATCTGAAACCTTTGGGAGTGACAGTCACAAATTAGAGTGCAAATTGTAATCTCGTTGTAGAGAAGCTTCAAGTTTTCAAATCCTCACACTTCTAAGCCTCTCCATAACTTCATCTAATAGGTTAAGCCTAGCTACAAGGGAATTTGTAAATATCATCATCTTCCCATTTCTATAAACAGAAGAAGGAAGCTTTTAGTTGGGTGAGCCAATAGTTAAAACATTGTCAAGAGTGGATTTCACTCAAGAGATTGTTCTGACCAGTCCAGTCCCAGTCTGAGAATTGGCCCCAGGATGCTGTGGTATTGAAGAAGGAAGACAGCTTGAGGATCACAATTTATTAGATACTTACTCAGAAGTGTGGGCCTGGGCAGCAGCGAGAGCCACAAATCCCCTCGATTACAGTCAGAAGTAAAGTTGTATATGTTGGTGAAGTCAAAAGTGGCTTCATCCAAGTCAGAGCACACCTGGTTTATTTCATACTAATGTCAGTGTCAGGGGCATTCCTGGCACTAGGGCCCAGCCATAAAGCTCCACATAGCACTCCAGTGTTCTGGGAAACTATTGAGGGAAGGCCGATGGGGTTATTTAGGAGTAATCATTGATGTTATGACACAAGATGGCTGTGGTCATATCGAGGTGAACCCTTACAACAGTCTTTGTCTGGTACCAGTTATCATGTGCAATATGATAGGTCTGTTTGTTGTTTGCCTTTTGTTGACTGGCTTTGTAACTAGAATTTTAAAATCTCCAAATATTCCCTGTTGCTGCTACTATAACTCCTTCTGTCCCTTGGCTTTGGTGTGTGTTTTGAGTAGATGGTCTGTGAATGTGGGGATGTAAATCTTTGTTGGAAGGACTGTAATGGCTGTTAGTGTGAGGCCATTATGGCACAATCATTTTCTCCTTTCACTTTATTCAGTTGTCCTATAATTTCATACGAGTTTTATTGTATTTAAATTGGTGATGGAAATGAATTAGCTTCGTTAATATGACTTAAGCATTGGGTTTAGGAACTCTCTTCTGTAATTTATTTCCTGCATTTCATTCATCAGTGAACTTACATTTTCACTTTTTCATTTATTTGTTTATTTTGTGTGGGGGAGCACATGAAAGTCACCGTGTGCTTGTGGAGGGCAGAGGACAACTGTCAGGAGTAGGTTCCCCTCCTCTAGCATGTGGGTTCTGGGGATCAAACTCAGGTTGTCAGACTTGGTGATGAGTGCCTTTACTTGCTGAACCATCCCTCTGGCCCTAAAGGAATCTTTTTTTTATAACCATTGGCAGAAAAATAAGAACTCTAGTTATATACGAAGATAACTTGAGAAATATTGATCAATGTTTAGAGGTCACTTTTACCAGTGTGCCAGGAAAATGGGGATAATCTGTACATTTAAATAATCCAGTATCACAAGAAAAAACTGAATGATCCAAGACTTGTTAAGATGAGCTCGAGTGGTAGAGTTTTATGTCTTGGTTACCTATGTTTATTAGCATCATAGTTATAGTATGGGAATTGGTATATTGGTCAAATGGGAAACAGAACTGTCTATAATAAAGATTTCTTTTACCATGGACTACTTAAACAATATATGACACCATTTTCGTATATTAACACTTTGGTCTTTTGTGTGAATGTTGTTGAAAACTAATGATGTAAGGGTTTGTGTGTGTGCCTAAGTTTACATAAAATATATGCAGCCCTCAAAATTTTGCCCATTTAAAGTGTCTGTTCTTCTAAGTTCTGCAGAACTATCAGTGAATACTTACTGAAACGCTTTGAGTAAAATATTAAAATTATAGTGAATGTGATATCAGGATTATGACATACATTTACAGTGTCTATACCCATGGTTTTATTGTGCCAATAGTACTTTACATAATCTTATTGGAGACTTTTGACCACTTTTAAAAGTTAATGATTGCCTTTAAAATTCAGAATTACTTCCAAAGTCTCTAGAAAACACCCAATAGCATCAATTCACAGTCAGGAAGGCAAACATTTGTCTTGTAGAATATTCTTCCCTGTTCTTGGGTATTATGATTTATTATATACACCCCCCCCCCCACACACACCAGGGTATTCCTTTCATGCAGGGAAACATGCTGGGCAGATTCTGTGGGAGGCTGGCAGACGACCCACTCCATGTGGGCATGGCGGGGATGGCCAGTAATATACAACCTAGACACTGCATCCACGTGGAGAGTTTATTATAATAGAGAGATAAAGAGGCAGACACACACACACACACACACACACACACACACACACACACACACACACAGAGAGAGAGAGAGAGAGAGAGAGAGAGAGCTGTGCACACCTCCTGGGAGGAGATACAGAAGGAGAGAGAGAGAGAGGAAAGGGTGGAGTTTTTCCTTAAGCAGAGGCTTTTATGTCAGGATGCAGGGTGGCCCCAAGGGGCAGGATCAGAATATTAACATCGGGTACTAGTCTAGTTTTATTTATATTATAGTGATAAAACCCCCTCACCAAAAGCAAGTCATCAGAGGAAAGGGTATGTGTCTTATAATCCTGGGTTCTAGTCCATCACCGAGAAGTCAAGACAGTAACTCAAAGCAGCTAGTCAGGACACATGCCCAGTCAAGAGAGACTTGAGTGCATGCTTACATGGGCTGCCTGCTTTCTTCTGCTCAGCTAGCTTTCTTCACTGACCTACAGTTCAGGGCCCAGTCAGGGTGGATATTTGCATCCAACCTCAATGAAGGTACTCAGGACAGCCCCACAGACAGGCCTTGATATAGATACTTTCTCTGTAACAGTTTCTTCCCAGGTGATTCTCTCTTGTAACAAGTTGACATCTAAAACTCACCATCACAGTTGCCCATCCTCAATGACATTGTATGAAGATGAGACGAACAAGGACCTTAGGATTCAATTGGAGTATATGTGAACCACGTTCAAATCCAATGGTGGTAAAGAGGGTCCACATGGAAATTTCAGTAGACTCTTTCTTTCTGTGACAGGATCTTTCAGGAGAGACAGTCAGCTTTGTTTAATTTCCCATTCTTCTTTAGATATTTGGATTTTTTTCACGTTCTTACTCACTGTGCCTGTCCTTGTCTCTCAGGAAGTTTACGATGTGAAGAAGTCTGAAGGACAGGCGACTGTAATTCAGCAACTGGAACAGACCATTGAGGATCTGAGGACAAAGATCGCTGAGCTAGAAAAGCAATATCCAGCCCTAGACTTGAGCCTTCCAGGCCTTGAGAATGGATTCCCAGCCTCTGAAGAAGTTGGTCTGGATGCTCTCAGATTGCACGGGAAGGTCGCACAACCTCCGAGAACTCTTCAGGCAAAATCAATACAGACTTCCCCTACAGAAGAGGGTGGGATCCCGACACTGCCGCCTCTAAAGACATCTCTAGAAGGTGCCCCGTGCCCACCTGCCACGGAAAGCGGAGAGTCAGCGGTTCTACCCCCACCCACCGGACCTCAGACAAAATTCTGTTCAGAGATTTCTTTGATTGTATCTCCAAGGAGAATATCAGTCCAGCTTGATGCCCAACCAGCCCTGCCGAGTGCATCTCAACTCTCACCTCCTCCTCCTCCTCTCGCTGGGTCTGAAGGTCAAGGACAGCCCTCCCACCCTTCTCTGCATACTGCGTTGGAAACCAGCCATGAACCTTCTGTTTGCTCCTCCTTTGGAAACATCTGTAATATCCCACCTGCACCACCTCTGCCTTGTACAGAGTCCTCCAGCTTCATGCCTGCCCTGGGCATGGCAATTCCCCCGCCTCCCTGTCTCTCTGACATAACAGTGCCTGCTCTGCCCAGTACAACAGCCCCACAACCCACCAGTCTACAGGGAATAGAAATGCTGCCAGCCCCTCCCCCACCGCCTCCTCTTCCTGGACTGGGAATACCCCCTCCTCCCCCTCCTCTCCCTGGAGTGGGAATACCCCCTCCCCCTCCTCTTCCTGGACTGGGAATACCCCCTCCCCCTCCTCTCCCTGGAGTGGGAATACCCCCTCCCCCTCCTCTCCCTGGAGTGGGAATACCCCCTCCCCCTCCTCTCCCTGGAGTGGGAATCCCCCCTCCCCCTCCTCTCCCTGGTGTGGAAATCCCCCCTCCCCCTCCTCTCCCTGGAGTGGGCATACCCCCTCCCCCTCCACTTCCTGGAGTGGGCATACCCCCTCCCCCTCCACTTCCTGGAGTTGCTATTCCTCCACCTCCTCCTCTACCAGGTATGGGGGTTCCTCCAGCCCCACCTCCTCCTGGGGCAGGCATCCCTCCACCTCCCCTGTTGCCTGGCTCAGGTCCTTCACCCTCCTCACAAGTTGGGAGTAGCACTTTACCAGCACCACAAGTGTGTGGATTTCTTTTTCCTCCATTGCCAACTGGCTTATTTGGATTGGGAATGAATCAGGACAGGGGGGCTAGGAAGCCCCCAATTGAGCCTTGCCGGCCAATGAAGCCTCTCTATTGGACAAGAATTCAACTCCATAGTAAAAGGTAACCCCAAAGCGAGTTTATCCCTGCAGTTTGTTCCCACCAGGGGACACCTTACTGTAGAATTTTGTCTGGGAAGTATAATTTAATGTATTTTAAGTACACCTATAAAACTTTTGTAAGATTTTTGACTTCATTGTTTCCTGAAGCAATTTATGGAACATTGCAGACTTTTCTCCGGCAGTATCAAAGATTGAAAAAATAACGTTTGCATCTTTGACTGAGATGTATATTATATCCATTTAGAGTGTTAATTTTTTTAAGGATAAAGGGGTTGATTTTTTCTTAACATAAGTGATTTTGCCTGTAGTTAGAGGATTTGACTGCCTTCTACACTCAAACCATCTAAAGCAAGGATTGGCTGTAAAAGAAGCAGGGCAGAGAAGCAGGTACATTTGTTGCACAATTAGTTTACACTCTGCTTTGACTGTTGAAATTTCTATTTCTGACCAATGGCTTAAAAAATGTAAATCAAGTCCATAGGCAAACCAGCTTTCCAGGAAGAGTTCTCCACCTTTAAAGGGTCCAGATTTGCATTATGACGCTGTGTTATTCATACAAAGTCTTTCTAGAGAAGCATCACCCATTAAAACACATCCAAATGATGTGTGTAAAGTAAATGTGGGAATGCCCTGACACTTCTAAAGAAACAAGGCCATGTCACGTGGTCATAGTTGGCAATGACCATCATGAACTAAGACTTTTTCACCAAGTATTCAGGTCGCATACTGTTTGTCCACACATAATCTGATCCCCAGTCTCAGGGAGACAGTGCTCGGAGGCTTGGTCATTAAATACAGGGGAGAAGGTGGAAAACACAACTTTAAATGCCATTGGCCCTTTTTATTCTAATTGATCACAATTCCTTGACACATTTGAACTAAGTGGCATGCATTCAGGAATAAATAGCATTACTTTGCACATCTTGTATTGATTTTTTTTCTGCACTAAATCCATCTAGGAGAGGATATGCTAAGTTCCCTGACTCCTTTTTCCAGTCCATTCTCTGCATGAGTGTCTTATCACTTAGATACATTGATGAATCATTTTAAACTGTAGTCAAACTCATTTTCTTCAGATCCAGGACTTGATGTTCTGTCTCATTATTTTGCTTTTTATAAATGACATTTACTCTTTCTTAGTGGCACTACACAAGCATGGAGGTATTGAGAAGGAAAATGACAGTGGGCAGGTGGGTGGCAGTGTGTATATAGAGAGCATTTTCTTAGAAATTGACATGTACGTGTGTATAGTACACCAGTGTAAGTACACTTGGAGGCTATAAGACAGTGTCAGATCTCCTGGAGCTAGAGCTCCAGATGGTTGTTAGTTGCCCCATGTGGATGCTGGGAACCCATTCATGTGGGTGCTGGGAACTGAGCTCATATTATCTGGGAGAGCAGTAAGAGTGCTCAATTTCTGAGCCATCTCTCCAACTCCAGAAATATACATACATAGTACATCCATCCATCCATATGTACATACGTACATCCATCCATCCATACATGGATGTATATATATGCACATTATGTGTGCATTAATTAATCAATTAATTGATTTTTGAAATGGTATCTCATAATACAGCCTTGGCTGGGCCTAGAATTTGCTGTGCAGCCCAAGATGGCCTTGAATTCACAGAGAGATTCACCTGCCTCTGCCTCTTGAGTTGGGATTAAAGGTGTATGCTACCTTACCTGGCCTTGGAGATACGATTTTTGTTGTTGTTTGTTTGATGTTTGGTTTTATTTTGTTTTGTTTTAACCATCAAATAATCATCTAGGCTGAATCAAATTGGGATGTAGGAAATCAAGCATTCCTTGCTCCTCTAGCCCATTCTGAAAGGCTATTGCTTTGATGAAAAAAGGCTTTGCTTTGATGGTTTCATGGAGTGACTTGATGAGGACGAATGTCAGAAAATAATTTCTGGACAAATGTCTAATTCATTCATTCATTCATTTATTATTTTATTTTATGTGTTATTCATATAGGTGACATTTTAACTACTTCGTCAAGTTGATAAAACATTTTCTTCCGGAGCTTTCTTCTTGCATTTCCTTGCCCCCCTCCTTTTATTCATCCTCCTTGTTTTTGCTCATCATGACATGGGACTTTGGATGGCCATTTTATTGTTCTTTTGCTTGATTTTAGAGATTCCAGCCCTTCACTTATTTGGGAAAAGATCGAAGAGCCATCCATAGATTGTCATGAATTTGAAGAATTATTTTCTAAAACTGCAGTAAAGGAAAAAAAGAAACCCATTTCTGATACAATCTCAAAGACAAAGGCTAAACAAGTGAGTATTCCTGTACTTTCCGACTGGAGGGGCCTTCTGCTAAAGTGCAAACTTTCATTAGAAGACAAGCTTTGAAATGGTTTATGGACTCGGTGTGTCTTCTTACCTTCTACAGATAGCAAGGAAGGGGTAGAATTTTAGAATGCACTGTTTAGATTCACTGAGCAAGAACAGCTAAAACTGTCCAGAGAGAGTGGCCTGATTATTTTGTTCACTAGCATCTATTTCCAGACCCTCCAGCACTGCTTCTTCTTGGTTGGTGTTGTTTCTCTCGATTGAAGTTCATCTGAGTGTTAACATGCATGGAAAGAGGCAAGCAAGGATTAAGTCGAACTCTTAGCATTATAGCTTCAGTGAATGCTGTTAAAACTCAGCTGTACTGTCCTTGAAATATGGAAGAAAATTCTACCTCCTCCTAACATTTCTATTTCATGGTAACTCCTTTGATCTAGCCTGTGACATGAATCAGAAGAAGAAAGAACAGGTGTCTGTAGAAACACATTTCTGAGCATTTTGAATGGGTAGACCCACTGGACTTGATCATGCAGTAACAATCTAAATTTAGTCTCCAGGATGCCATTCAGCAAGAATTGGCAAGACTCCATGGTAGTGAGCTGTAGATATTTGCTATTGGTGCCAATCCTTCACCATGGAATAGAGGAATATCTACATTTTGTAACTTTGCAGTGGTGTGGGAGAACAAACTGGGGAGGGGGTCAGTCTCAGTGAGAAGAAATGAGGCCAGTGTCCTAGTGTTCTTCTGAAGAAGTTACAATCAAGTATATGGCAGTGAATTACTTCCATTGATATTTTAAAGCAGATAACACTTCCACATTGGACACTGCCTAATCTATCTAAGGATGATGGATGGATTAGAATGGGACAGCCAGACTCCTGGAATCAATGGCTGACTATGTGGCCATGCTAACCCTAGGCATTTTATAATATAGACAGTATGTTGAATATTAACTGATATTTTCAGTACTCTTTATTGTGTTCTAGAAGCTTCTGGTAGCCATAGGTCAATTGCTAGTAAATAAGGCACTGCATAAATATTTACCAAATATCAAAAAGTATCTATTAAATTAACAGATCAGCTGGTTGAGGAAGAAGGGCTTATAAATATCCCTGGATATTCTTAACAGAGATTAAAATCCAGAAAAGCATTTGTCACAATAATCAGTCCAATGTGATACTATTAGGGTAATGGAAGGATCCACATTTTCTCAGATATGTATTTTTTAAGACTTTTCCCAGGATACATTTGTATAGAGCACTATGAGGTTCATCTTATCTATATTCATTCTCTCTCTCTCTCTCAAGATTTATTTATTTATTATGTATACAGCATGTATGACTGCAGCCAGAAGAGGGCACCAGATCTCATTACAGATGGTTGTGAGCCACCATGTGGTTGCTGGTAATTTAACTGAGGACCTCTGGAAGAGCAGTCAGTGCTCTTAAGCTCTGAGCTGTCTCTCCAGCCCCGATCTTATCTATTCTCATGGACTATGCCAGAGATGGAAAGTGGTCCATGCAAAATTGGAGCAGAGAGTGTAGAATATGGAGGAGAGCTGGGTAGCCAAAAAGACACTGGACTGTAACATGGGAAGTCTCTTGTGCAGAGACTGGATACTCAGCTAAACAAACCATTCCCTCTGCATCTCCCAATACCAAAAGCTTCATTAAAGGGATTCAGATAAGAAAGATAGCTCATATGTTGCCCGACATTGTAGAACTTCTGTATTTGATATAGTATTCCATTGCTTGCTTCCTGAAATATGACCTCATCAAAACTTTAAATTAAAATTGTTGGCATGAGATGACCTCTTTGCATATAAATGCTGCATCTGTGTTGAGCACCAATCCAGCAGAATTACCTAACTCTATCACCAAGACATTTTGTAAACTCTAGGTAAGGAACTTTGCTAGTATCCTAATTCACAGTCATTGTTAATGACCCTACTGTTGATCTTCAGTTTCAAAGAAGCTTTCTGAAAGAGTCTCCCCTTCCTGACTCCTCATAAACTTTGCAGTTTGGCCTGATATTAGAACTGAGTTCAAATCAATTTTTAAGGAGATAAAAATTCTTTTTGTTTTGTGTGTGTGTATGTGTGTGGTGGGGGGGGTCTGCCGCAAATATAGAAAAAAAAACTATACTAATTTTATTTAGCTTGAATGCATCTGGAAGAAAAATATCTCCATCCTATTTCCTCAAGAAATTTTGGATTTTGTTTTAAGGAAAGTATATTCTCAGGGTGTGTGCAGGGATATTGTCTTTTACGGAAATGTGTTCTAGTGGTATGTGAAGACATTTGCTATTTCATGATTCATTCCTAATAAAATTAATAGCTTTTAATGCCAAGGCCTACATTTATGGAAGTATTTCAAAAAATAATTCTTATATACAATGGAAACTAGAAGTTCTGCTTTTCTTTAAATATTTAAAAATCACAAAATGATTTTCCAGTGATCTGTCTTCTTGCAAGGGAGGTCTTAGTAAAAGAACTAGTGTCTAACAGAGTCCCCGGGATGTTTCCACTGTCATCGTGGGGACATTTCCTGTGTGACAGTAGAAGGTTCTCTGCTGGGCACACTGCCCTTTGGCATATTGCAAACGAGAGTGATTCTCCCAATAGCAGTCAAATAGTAATTCTTATGCTGTGTTTCTAAATCCTCTCTGAAATTAAAAAAAAGAAAACCCTGAAAATACAGGATTTTGTATTTCACTCATGAAACACGTTTTCATCTTTATTCTGGCTATGTTCTTTACTTATCTATTTTGAAGTAATGTGTATCAGGAAGTTAGCTGAGAAGGTGAAAGGAGTTGATCACGTGACAGCCTGACGGAATTGCTGATAAACAAGTGATATAAATGAGTGCAATGTGACAATCAAAATTGTATATTGATCTAACTCCAAATCCTAACCTTATCTCTTACAAAACAGAAGCAAATCTAGAAATAACAGCTGGTCTGGTCCCTGTGCTAGATCATCTTCGACTCTGGCCCTGTTTTGAAGAATGTTTTAGAGCCAGAACACATTTAGCTTGCCCTTTTCCTTTCTGTGATGGTGATCAATGATACATGAATAGAAACAGTAACTCCCCGTCATTAAACAAAGATTAAATTCAGAGTTGAGGATCAGGGACATAAGAGAATTTAATTCAGAAAACTTTTGGTAATAAAAAAAAATGCACCAGAACAGAAACTTCCAGTCAACTGTGGATCCGGTGCATCAGGAGGAAATATATTTTTTGGGAAATGTGACATAGCGGCTAGGCAGCAGTGGCCACACAAAGTACAGGTTACACTGGGCCGGCTATTTGTCATGGGACCTTGCTGCTTTCAACACGTCTCTTCCATTATCTCATTCAATCCCCCCACTCTCATGAGATAGATAGACATTAGCTTATGGTACACAGAAGCGCTGCCTCAGAAGGAGTCTATGATATTCCCAGCTTACTCAGGGCATAGTACAGTTCCAACTCAGGGCATTGTTTTCCCCAGAATCTTTTTTCTTCCTAAGTAAATGATAAATACCGATGCATAATATCTCCTTTGAATATATATGGAGTCTCATCGAAACTTAAAAATGAGTTTCTATTTATTCTCCTTTTCTAAATATTTAGTGAACAGTAATTAGACTTACATAATTATATGTGGAAACACTTTGAACAAACGTTTTCACATCGTAGCAGATTCTGACAAGTTCAAAAACATGACACTTTCTCAGTTAAATAAAAAAATGTATCTGATTGATGATGTACTGCTTATAGACACATAATCTTCTGTAAGTAGTACAAAGGAAGACAATTTTTGGCATATAAATAGTGAATAGAGGCAGATAGCCACTATGGTTAACTTCATCAGTGGTAGGTGATGTGTTTTCATTTATCTATCTATCTATCTATCTGTCTATCTATCTATCTATCTATCTATCTATCTATCTATCTATTTACCCGACAACACATAAAAGTCTCTCCGAAGAGTCCACGGGAACAAAGCTGCCCACAATGTAAATGTACACACAGAGGGCAACCAGTGAATTAGATGAATCTGTGTGATTGTCTACATATTTGGCTGGTATCTCTGTAACCACTTATTTTGATAAATCTTATCATGGATTTCTTCTCTTTATCAGATTAAAACGTTCTTCCAAAACAGTTAAGGAGAAAAACTATTTATGAAGGTTAAATATATCCTGGTGCTTTCAGCCTTTGGAAATGTGGTTAAAATGGAAAAAATCTACTAGTTATGATAAGAGGAGACATTGAATGGATTTGTTAAAATTCACAATTGGTTCAGTTGTGATAAGGGGTTGGATAATTGGTCTTCTAGTCTGTCTTGCTGTTATACGTTAGCACTTAAACTCTGAAATTTTCATGTTAGAAACACTCAGTAATGATGGGCAAAGAAACACCTACATTCCACTGCCCCTGTGTGGATACACCTAATATAGAACCTCTGAGGATGCTGCTCAAAATGACAGTTGCCCTTAAACTCCTGCTTCCTGCTGTGCTGAGGAATTTGACAGACGTGTGTCCTCCATTTTCAAACTGTCTGACACTAATACTGCTCTGAAAAGTATACAAGGGTGTCTAGTTTATCTTTGAGTCTCAGGAAGCATCCATTTTTAGATTTTCAAATTTCATTGTAGTTGGTGATGGATAGGCTTACCGTGCCTTAAGGGTTGTAGTTCAACGATTGGTGTTTTTACTACATTTGGCTTATAGACGGAAAACCTAAAATGGTTTTGGAAACACCAAATATCCTTTAGTATGACTATTTAGATTTGCTTTGGGGACCCATAATAAACACTTAGTACTTTGGAACTTTTAAGATTTATTTTTATTTATGTGTATTAATGTGTTTGTGTAGTATACGTCTTATGTGTGTGTAGGATTTACTGAGGCCAGAAAAGGGTGTCAGATCTCTTGGAGCAATTGTGAACTACCCAAAAAGGGTGCTGAGAACTGATCTCAGGTCCTTTGCAAAAGCAGCAAGCACTCTTAGCTGTTGAACCATGTCTCCAGCCTGTGGTACTTTGTAACTTTTAACATGTGTTTTTAATATAATATATTCCAGCTGCAGGCCTTAGAATGTATTTACATAAGAAACCACATCAAAATACAAAGCTATAATTAGACAAACATAGGTTTTTGTGGAATCTGGATTTGTTTTAGATGTTGAAAGATTTATTATTTTTTGAATATGCTGTTCCTATAACTATGTGTACAGCATACCCAATCAATTCAATGAATTAAACAATAATAACATCTAGTTTTTGTTTTCTTTAGGCCAAAAAATGTTTATATACTTCTAAGTAAATGTCTAAAATGAAAAACTAGCAGTGTAATAAAAAGAAAGTGCAATTAGCTAATGATCCTTAACCTTGCTACATTTTACATCCAGTAAATTATATTTGATAAAATGCACCTTAATTGTACAACCTTTTATCATGCTCAAGGGCAATTCTTTTCGATTTATAACCATAATACTGTGATGGTATTACTATTCTCGCAGGCTAGATATACAACAAAAGGACTTTGGATTTTAATGGCTAATATATTCTTTTTATCCTTATGGAGCAGCCCTGAGGGTTAAAAGAGTGTAGAATAGAACATCAGTGCTAGGCTTTGGGGCAGGTGATGAGGAATTTCTTTTTTCACCGTCAGTTAAGAGTAACTGTTGCGTGTTGCGCAGAGCCCTAGTAAACACAGGGTAGGATCTGCCCTGAGTCTCACTGGTGAACCTCGATGATAATAATGACAGTACAACGTTCACAATTGAGTCTCTTATTTTTTCCTTTGACCCAAAGGCAGCAAAGTCTCTCCAGTTTAGCAGGAAATATAGCAGAGAAAAGAAGCCAAGTATATCAGAGTGGTTGGATGTGGTGGCTCACCTCTGTGATCCTAGTACTTGGAGATAGATGTTTAAGGTATCTTTAGCTACATAGCAAGTTTGAGACTAGCCTGGGCTATAGGAGGCACTATCTCAAAAAAAAAAAATGCATGAAACAGTTAAATCCCTCAAAATGCTAGAGAGAGCAGAGAGGTTTCTAGAGACAGTTACTAAATAATTCAGGTCCCTACACTTGAGTCCTTCTTCAGGTTATATGGTGTATACTGAAGCAGGTAAGCATTGTGGGTGGTCTGGAGTTGAACAGATTCTAACTGGGCTGCCTGGAAGAGATGCAACCTGAAGTGGCCCTTGAAGAATGTATTTAGTTTAGATAGGCAGAGACAATTAAGGTATGGCTTTTGCAAATGAGACCGGGAGTAAAAGATTTCCTTGAAGCTCATTTTAAAACACAGCAAATCAGTCAATGCTGAAGCAGGCCCCTCCTGTGTGCTCCTGTCTGAGACTTCTCAGGAGATGAATAGAGGCCATTGTTACCTGCTTCCCCTAGCCCCACATGCTTCCTGCTCATCTCTCTCTTGCTCAGAATTGTCTTCTTAGATGTGAGTATGGGAACTGAATTTTGAGAAATTGGACCTGGAGTTGACATTGATGCCATGTTAATAATAGCAGAGTGTACCTTTTTTCTTTCTTTCTTTCTTTTAAACCATGGGCAGCAACAGAATTTTTGAATAATTGCAGAGCAAGTGAGGATTTTATTTCTTCTCTGACTCATTTAATTACAGTTTTGATGGTTCCTACCTTTTGCGTGTAGGAAGGGATGCTGGTAACAATGGACAGATTTTTGCAAACTCTAAATTATTTTGATGTAAATTAAAAAATAATCGAATATTTAAAGATACATCCTGAAAGTTCTTATTCATGTATTTAGTTTCTTTAAAATACTCACTATTTGAGTTTTCCAATTTACCCACCTTATCTTCAAGCTCTGGCATTCTGTCTTACTTGGTCTACTAAACTGGTGAAGTTTACTACTGAGTTTTGGGGGTTTTGTTGTTGTTGTGTGAGTTTTTCATATTTAAAATTTGATTTGTTTTTTTATAGTACTCCTCTTCTTTGGCTTAATCTTTCATATTCCATAGTGCCTTCTTTAATATTAAGCAGCTTATTTGTATTTTCTTTGATTTAATCCAGTTTATTCATGTCCTTTTTGATTTCATTGAACATTGTTGCAATCCTTGTGAATTCTTTGTCTGTGATTTCATGTATATCATTCTCACTGAAATATGTTCCTATGAATTTGTTTACTTTTGCAAGAATCATGCTACCCTGATACCATGTTTCTTTTGTTTTCCATGTTGAGACTTGCACATCTGTCATGTTTCTTATGTTTTCTTTGTTGAGACTTGCGCATTTGGGACCAGGTCATTGGTTGATAGTTTTCAGATACTCATACTGTTTCCTTTAAATATTTATAGTGTCCAAGTGGGACTAGATTTGGTAAAGATGAAGTATAGTTTCTTTCCAGTAGATTATGACTATCACTTATGTAGCTTGACATATCCCGAAACACTCAGCCCAGGGGCTTAGGTATGATGTCCAGCACCACTCTCAGGGTAGCAGACTAATGACAGTTAGTTGATTATGGAAGAAGCAACCCTAGGTGATGGATAAAGCCAGTACAAAGACAGAATAATAGCCACTTAAGAACGACCACCCCCTTGACTCCAGTAACTTCAGAGGACAGTGAGAGCAAGGACGGTGCAGTGCACTGTAAGCTATGACTTACCTAAGGGTAGGTAGAGAAAGACAGTAAGTAGAGTGAAATTAACAAACAGCAACAGGGAACAAAGGAAAAAAAAGGAGACCTCGTTAAACTTTGCAGAGAAAAGAAAAGGGAAGGAAATGCAAACAACCTACAATAGTGAAAAAAAAATTTTAGATGGCATAAGATGATAGAAGAGAAGACAGAGGTGAGGTGGAGACTATGTCAGTTTGAAGACCATAATAGAATGAAATGGTGGAAAGGGGAGAGAAGAATAGGAAGGAAGAAGATGGGAATGTTAAAAAAACAAACAAAACCACTAAATGGTAAGTAAGTAGTTTATATCTATAGTCTTTACATTTGAGAGGCTTTGATCTGGAGATCAGGAACCTCAGCCAGTCTTTGCCTTATGCTAGGGTTGGGAGGGAGAGAGGGAGGCAGGGAGGGAGGGAGGAAGGGAGGAAGGAAGGGAGGAAGGGGGAAAGAGAGAACCAAGGGTCATGGAGAGGGCTAAAAAGCTAGATGTAAAATAAGGGAAGAAGAAAAGCTAAAATGGTTTAAATAGCATAAACAAGACATGGAAAAACAAAACATGGAAGAAAATGGTTTCCATCACCCCGGGGTGTCATTCCCTGGGCGAGTGTAGCTATCTGGGTTTTTGAGTAGGCTGCTTGTGGTGAAATGGAACCTTTGTGTTATTTGGCTTCCTGTGCTGATTTTTGTTTTGTCTGCCAGCAACAAGGCTGTGTGGTTTGGGGCAAGTAGTTGTCATTACTCTGGGTCAAACTTCTTTGACTTCTTAACTAACTCTTGACCAAACTCTTGTTGCCTGGGACATTTTCTTTTTAATGTGGCTCTAGATACATAGGTATATAAAGTACATATACAAATCTAGCATTTATTGATAATAACTTACAAAGAAATTTATTGAAGCAATTTTTGGTATACATTGATTTTTACCATTAAACAATAAAGTAAATTGCAATAAAGTAAATTGGTATACTAATGAGATGGTTATCTTTGTTTATTTGTACATAAAGAATTAAATTCTGGTTAAATATTTGATGCTGCAAGACACAGAGCATCTTCAATCTTTTTTTAGAATTGATGAATATTTTGCTTTTATAATGTTGAGTGTGCTGCTTCGTACGTATATAGTATAAAATGAAAGAAGATTACTTAGGGCCATTTCAAAAATTGTTAGACATCCTATCTTAGCCCCAAGCCAAAATTTCTGGAATGAGTTTTTATGAAACTTATCAGCAATTTAGGCAGCAATTTAAAAGTTAAATGTTTTAACATAATATAGTCCAAAGATGCATTAATTTGATACTTACATGCTGAAGGATGGTGGTAGGAAAAAACAGGTCTTTGAGTTCCATGGTGAAATGTCATATTTGTATACAAGGAAAGAACTTCACATGCTTAGTAAAAATAAAATAGTCTCAAATCTGAGCTGAGGCAGGGTCATCAGTACTGTATGTTACAGAGTGCCTGTGTGCTCAGAACTGAGGCTGCAGCAACATCATCTGACTCAACATGGGCACCCACTGCCTCTGCGAACACCACAGATTCATTGTGCCTTTGGTTTTTCATTCATTTTTGATCAGTGCACATTCAGATGCCTTCTGCACTTGTTGGTTCTTTTTTTCTTTTAAAAAAGTTCCTGACAGTTTTAGACATGTGTATAAATTTCATTTTACCTCCCCACTTCAGTTTCTCTGCTCTCTTTCCTCTCCTCTCCATCCCTGCCTCTCTCCTTCCTTTCCTTCCTTTCTCATCCCCTGTTGCCCATCCCCACTCCTCACACGGAAACCTTTATCCCCAACCCTTCCTTCTTTCATGCGGTTGACCCATTGAATTTAAATAGGATTACCCAAATGTGCATGGATGGGTTATTATTGTCTTTTACAATTCCTATATGAGGTTGTGACTGACAGTTTGAGAAGCAGGGATTGACTGTAGTCTTTTTTTCTCTAGAGACTGGGCAAAGCTACTGGCAATCTTTCTTGCTGTGTTCACTGGTGCCTAGCTCCTTTGAGCTCTGGACCTATGATGGGCTGCATTGCTCCCACACATCTGTCATAAGTGGATTCACTCCTTCACTTACCCCTGCTCATGCCTCCTCTTTGAGTTGGTTGCCATGCTTGGCTTCAGGAGGAGGAAGTAAGTCTCATCCTAGCATAAAGCTTGGGCCAGAGTCCGGCTACTTGGAGCTCTCCACGGTTCTGACTCAGTTTTTCTGCTCTAACTGGAGAGATCCTACAGGCTTGCTCTCATTGACACTTCCTCTGGATTCTCAGAGCACACCTTGTTATGGTGGAATCCTGGGTTCCAGAGCCACCCGGTTGGCTCCTGACTCAGTGGAATCTTTCCAAAATGGCTTCAGGCCACTGCTCTGGTCTAGTGTCCAGAAGAAGGAGGGATTTACACAGAAAGCTTGTGGTCTACAGATACCAGGACCCTTGCATAGTTTGGCTGCCCATCTGCTCAGCGTTGGGCCCAGTGTTGTTTGCCCTGGCTGTCTTGCTTATTTCTGTGGTGGCTCTCCTTCCCATCATTGGCATGCAGCTGCTGTTCCTCATCAGCTGTACCTCATCTGCCTCTTTTTCTCTCACTCTGTCTGACCTCCATTTTTCTAGCACTGATGGAGCAGTGTGCATTTTCTGTTGCTCTTTGCCTTTGATTCCTGATCTCTGAAGTTATTTCCATTCTTCTGATTGGGACGGACATTTCCCATGGGGAGCCAAGCCCCTGGAAACAGACTCCCAGTCCACTCTGCCTTTTTCCTTTGAGATTTATCTCTACATTGCCATCTTTCCCCCTCTCAAGACTTCTTACTGATGTTTTGTGTAGTTAAACCCAGCAGTGTGTAGGTAACCCTTCTTACCCTTCTCATAATTGGAACAGAATCTCTCTTTCTGCTTTTTTCTTGCTAGAAATATCCAGCATATTCCTCAATCAGCACTAGATGCCAGAATCTCAGGTCAGAGTCCCATGGAACTGGTGTTCCTTACATTATCAGTTTAAAAAAAGACCTGGATCGGCAGAGGCCTTGATAAACATTGGCTTTGTTTGAGTGAGCCCCTACTCTTTGAACTGGCAGAGAAAGGCATAGTAGATTGTTATAAAAGTTGTGTTACGGCATTCTGGAGATGTCAGACCAGCTGTTGGTTTTGCTGTTGTTGCTTGTTTTGTTTTGGAGGATTTTGTTTTGTTTTAAGTAAAAATTTTCCTATTTGGGTAATGCCAGTTTCCTTAGGCTGGCACACACAAAGAAGGTAGACAGGGAGATTGTCCGTAGCCAACCAAACAATAAAACTCCATCACCTGATGTTTCCTTGACTCTCACATTAAGTCTTCCAGGAAGAATGTAACACTGTTACATAGGAAACCAAAACGAATTCTTTGCTTTTTAAAACAGAAGTATGTCTTCCTACTTCTCTGTTAAATGTGAATGAAACTTGGGTCTATTTTAAATATGATCCATCATAGAATGCAAAGACAACAATCAAATGGTGGGTGGCTTCCGGTTAGTTAGAGCATTTGGTGATATATAATGTGAGAGAGGAAGGAAACAACTAGGATCAAGAGTTTAAAGGGAATTGTCTGGTTGGCTAAATTGAAGGTAAGAGGGAAAACAGTATATTTAGAGAGATTTCAAGGCACAGAAGCTTGAAACTCTAGAAAGTATCATCCAGGCTCCTGATTGCCTTGGAATCATTAAAGCAATGACTGTAAATGATAGTCAACTTTGAGTTCATTCAGTGGTTGATATTTTCAAATTTCAGCTTCATTGTATTGTCAGATTGTCCACCTAAACAGAGTTAAGTCATGTACACGAGGCAACCTTCTTTGGTGTTATATCATTGTATGAAAGTTTTCATGGACCAGAAAAAGTGATTGGGAGTAAGTCCTCCTGGCTTCTGTCTGGTCTTTATCATCCTTCCAAGTTTGACCATTTTCTAGAAAGTTCCCTTGTTCAAAGCATTCTGAAGCCAGGTGGTGGTGGTGCATGCCTTAAATCCCAGCACTTGGGAGGCAGAGACAGGTGGATATCAGTGAGTTTGAGGGCATCCTGGTCTATAGAGTGAGTTCCAGGACAGCCAGGGCTGTTACACAGAGAAATCCTGTCTTGAAAAACCAAAAACCAAACAAATAAACAGCAAAACGAAACAAAACAAAACCAACCCTCCCCCCCAAAAAAAACCCCAAACAAATGAAGAAAAAACAAAAAAAAACAAACAAACCAAAAAACTCATTCTGAGGTATGTCTAGAGTTCAGGTATCTCCACTGGCCAGTTTGCTCACTGGACCCTTGTTGCACATGGCTTCGCCTTTTCAGGAAATAGTTTTACTTATGTTCTGTAATTACAATGCATATCTTAACATTTCTGTATCTTTTGTTTGCTTATTCATCTTCCTTGCTTGAAAGCACAACACTGGAGTTAAAAACCTTAGAGTACTATTTTATACATACTTATGAATTTTTTCACTCACACCATTATTTCTAAGAGGAATGAGTGTAGCTGTCTTACCTAGGCTTAACATTTCAGATTGCTCGAGCATCTTGACTGCTTCTGTTGCTATTTCATATTGAGACATAGTTAGCATTTTATATAGGGCAACCAATACTGCATGGAAAATTCTAGAAGGAATAGATGACATATGACTCTTTCCAAATAGTGAGTAGTTTGTTTTTTTAATATATCAAACTTCTTTCTTGACCCGTCTTGTTGGCCATTCTCGAGGTTGCCTCACAGATACACTGTTCTGTTTTCATCACCAGACCACTCCTCCCTTATAAGAGTCTGCTGTATTTTTCTTCACTAGACCACACCACAGTTGTACTGAATCTGTCATTGTGGTCATTATCTTCCCTATTCACCTTAATCTGTTTTTGATGTTTTACTCCAGTGTTTATCTACATCAGCATTGTATTTTCAAAATGTAGCTTATTGCACATATGGTTTATGACTTGCTCACACTCTTTATTCACTCATTAATTTTATCAGGTACTTCATGAACTGACATTATTAGAAACTGTTCCTTGAGCTACCCTTTTACCTCCTTTGTGGAAGCATGTCTCTTCCTAAGATTACTATTTATTATTATTATTTTTATTATTCACCACAGAAGTCACTTTAAAGGAGTGACATTACTATGATGATATATGCTAAGGTTCTGAATAAAGGTGACATTTGAAAAAATCCTGAAAGCAGTTTTACCATAACTAGGATTAACTCTTATTACCACTAATTAGGGAGATAACCAGACCAATATTTCCTCCCTTTTTATATTCTCATAAAAAGAAACAGGAGCAAGAGGCAGATCTTGGACACTGCCCATTGACCCTCTTATTTTGGGCTCTCGCAGTGTTCTCTTTGGAAAGGGTTTCTGAACTAGCCATTGGCCATACCTACTAGAGACTACAGCCTGTGTATTTCAGAGCTACCTTACATTCTGGGACATGCTTTTCATCTGGAGGAAGAGGTGTGGGTAGAATTATTACATGCCATGAGTTCTTTCTCCTGAATTTTTTGGCTGATAGTCTTTCTAATGCAACTTCATTCCCTTGGCCTATTCTAATCAGGGTTCTCTTCAGCACAGGACATCAGGTAATTTGTCTAGGGAAGAAGAAGAACAGAAGACAAAAAGTGACAGAAGAAATTAAACCAACTATTGAATTTTTTGCATTGACAACCTCCTCAGGTGACTCTGATCCCCCTACCCTCGCCATGATTCTTCCCTTCTTCCCGGTGACCTCTGAAATGAGGAGAAAAGGGTGAGAAGGGCCAAGGAAATGGTCCACACTGGGCAGAACTTCAGTTGGAGAAGATATCAAGGGTGTAGAGATCTTCCAGAAAAGGGGAAATCCATTGTAGAAGAAAGGGAAGCAGGCTCTGGAAGGGTGAGTGCCCCCAGCCTTGTTTATGCAGGCGCTGGTTTGCATCTCTTTAAGCCCAAATCCACTTCCAGTTGCATGTCTTTTTTTTTTTTCTGCCACAAAGAGAGATTGTCCTGCTTGCCATAACTGTTCTGCTCAACGATAGTCATGTGGTGCCTGCTTTAAAAGATGCATAAGCTGCTTTCTGCAGTCCCTAGAACATAAAATACATGTGTGTCAGTGTCCTCACTGATTAGTTGTAGTTAGAAAAGCACATCCGATCCAGTGAGAACAGTTCCTTTGCCCTTTCCTGTCCCTTTGAGGACAGGAAGGATTACCCTGTCCACAAGTCAAGCTTGTTTTTTATTTCTCCAGTCCTGGTGCTAGCTAGCCAGAGATGCAGACTTAAGTTGTTTTCTTTCCTACTTCTGCTTTAGACTAGATTTTGGATTGTTCGAAAGTGGGAAATGATGAAGGTGGAGGAAAGGTTAGAGGCATGGCTCAGTCTTTAGAGTGCTTGCCTCAAAAACTCCTGGACCTGCACTTCATTCCCAGCACCCAAATAAAAAACTGAGTAGATGGACTTGTAAACCAGAACTGGAAACATGCAGATAGGCAGATTTAGGGCAGGTTGGCCAGCCAGCCTCACACACTTGGCAAGATGAATGCAAATGTGGAGGCCCTTTTGAAAAATAAAATGATGGACATATCCTGAGGAACTATACCCAAGGTTTCTCTGGCCTCCACACACAGGTTCACACTAATATTCACACATTATACACACACACACACACACACACACACGCACACACACGCACACACACGCGCGCGCACACACACACACACACAAAGAGAAAGGAAAAAGAAGTTTGATATAGTGCAATAAATCATAAATAAATGTTTGTACCCAGGCTATCCTCACATATAAGCTGAAGATTGATGAGAGTTATGTCTAGGAAAAAACAGTGACCAGGGATAAAGTTGCAGTTATAATAATAGTCATTCATTTGTTATTTCACAACAATCCTTCATTTATGCCAGCTTTTCATTTTCCATTTGTGTATTTCTGCATCTATGAGGGACATAAACCTTAGTGTGGCCTTGGCTCTGGGGTGTTGTGTTCTTCTTGCTGGCTACTTGGGGCCAAGTGTCCTGGGAATGAGTATCCATGGCTTTAACATGTCCACTATTGTGTTTACTGTACCTGAGGACAAAAAGGAATATGATTTTATTTTATGCATTGAGAAAGTTATCAAAGGATTTTTATCTTGGGTCCTTAGGCCAATGTTGAATCTCTTATCTTAAAAAATAAAACAAAGGAATTGAAAGATGGCTAACAATTGTATCTTCATAAAAATTAGAATCCTGGATGACTTTGTTGAATATTCATCAGTAAATAACTAAATGTATAATCAGAACAATTGTCACCAACTAAAAACGTGGTTATTATGCATTTAAAAAATAGCAAATGATAAATATATAAGATAACAGATTTTGTTATATTTTCATATGTTTCATAGAAAGAAACAGAAAAGGGGCAGAAAAGTGAGTCAAGGGAGCTATGAAGGGCAAAGTGACCCAGTGGCTCAGCTCATGATGGTAAGAAAACAGAAGCTTAAAGTGATGAGAAAGGTAAAACGATGGGAGACAGGGCTGATTAATTAAAACAGTTAAAGAGACAAGGGAGAAAGGAGTGGGAAGTAAGGATTAAAACTTACGTTTTGAAAGCGGGGTGTGGTGCTCACATAATCACAGCACTTGGAACACCGAGGTGGGATCCAACGCCAGAGCCCTGCCTGGACCTCTTTATGAGTCAAAAAAAAAAAAAAAATCAAAACTGAACTAGAACAGAATGAGCAAAAACAAAGAAATTAGATGTGAAAAAGAGAAGACAGAAGAGGAAGCTCTGAAGGAAGAGGAGGACCACAGATGTAGTTTTGGTGCGGTGCTTGCCAAGTGTCTGCAAGGCCCTGGTTCTAACCTCCAGAACCACAGAAAAGAAGCGGGGTTGGGATGGATTTGAAATAGAATAAAAACCAATTGGTATGAACCAATTAACTATGAAAATGAAGTACAATGTGAGAAGGTAAGGAGGGAAACGATGAGGCAGTTGTTTAGCCCTCTGAAAGGTAATCTGTGAGGCTGTGACCTATGTATGTTTCCTTCAGGGCTTTCTTCAGCTCAGTCCCTGGTGCAAACCTAGTCTACGCTCTTTGACTTCCTTGGCTTTTGGTTGAGGTGCGTGCTTAGCAGCCAGAGGGTGTGGTTTATGGGCTACGCCAACACTGATTGCCTCTCTTCTGGTCAGGACCCCTTGGAGCAGGATCCAAGCATTCTACCAGCTGATTCAAATCTCCCGTGTCTGGTTGTGGGTGGAGGAGTGATCATGTAGATACACCAGCCTGAACTTAGGGGTGGTAGAGACTGAAGGTTGGTGGGCTTCACCCTGCCGATGTCCAGCTTCTCACTACTTGGCCCCTAGGCTTAATCACTCGCAACTGTTGGATTGCTCTGCAATCCTGGAGCTCAGAACTCTCCTTTGTAGTTTACCTAATGAAGATCTCCACCAGGAAGGGACTTAGGTAGGCACAAGCACACATAACCCATCCTTGTGACTCCCAGTTCCTACAGTAGAATATTCTGTAGTCTGGCCTCCATGACCTTGAACTTCTGATCCTCTTTCCTCTTAAGTACAAAGATTGCAGGGTTACACCAGACAACATATTCTGTCTGTGTTTCTGAAAGTTGATTCCAGAGCCCCAAGTATACTACGCAAGCATTATTAATAGCTGAGCTGCATCCCTGGCCCCAGAAATTCTGCCTCAGTGTTTCCCCTTATAGCTAGACCATATCTCCAAGCCAGCACTCCCCGCATCAACAAATTAGCACTTGACATTTGTTCTATGTTCCTGGAGCTAGGACAATGCAAGGACTCTTGATTCCCAATGCCCAGAACAAGGTAGGAGCCTTGTCAAGAGGATGGGGTCTTGCATGTGACTGAGTCCCAGGAAGAGGAGAAAACTGTCTCGGTGGCATTATGCTGTGCACACTCCAGGGCCCACTTCTTCTCAGACCGCACTTCTGCTCAGTGCTGTGGACTGTGCTTCCCAGATCTCTTCTTTTGTTTTAGCTCCTGTTCTCCATAACCATATGTAGCCTATGCCCTGGAGCTTCCTTTTCCTCCCTACGTTCTGCTTTCTAAACACTTCAGAGGGATGTGTATATGATGCAGTTTTATGTGCATGTTTTATTTTTCTTTCTAAACTTTTTTCTCTCTTCACAAGTGGAACTATAGAGAGTTATCAGTCCCCCCTCCCCTTCCCCCTCTGCCCTGTAACCTCAGTGATTCTGCATGCTTCTGTATTCTCTTCTTATAGTTCCTTTTCCTAAATTGTACTGTTTTTTTTTTTTTTCAGTTGATAAATACATTTACTTATTTATTTGAGACAGGGTCTCACTATGTAGCTCTGGCTGATCTGGCCTCAAATTCACAGAGATCTACTTTGCTAGGTTTCACAACTTTTTATTTTGTTGTTTCTGAGTCTGTCAGTCTACTGCTGAAAGGTCATTGTCTTCCTGCTGTTACCCATGTCTTGTGCTCTTCAGATGTGCCAGACTCATCCTCCTGAGATGCTAGTGATGGTGAGGAGCGAGCCATGAGTCGGCCATCTTCTTCTTTGTGGGGAGTTTTACTAAAGCTACTTGCTGTTGTTCAGGTTAATGTGGGTACAGCTATACACCTATCACCCTTTGCACATAACATGTGATCTTGCACAACTAGGTCTCGCCCATTATCAAATTCCTGCTCTGAGAAACTGCTATGATGCATTTGGTTTCTCACTCTACATTTGCAGTACCTTTCCCTTTTAGCATTTTAAAAGTGGACTATGTAAGCACCCCAGCTGGACTTTTGTCTTGGGATGGAATCACTTAGAGAAGGAGACACATGTCTTCCACTGAGATTTAGTCACGGTGTAGTGACATAAGAAAATTTCATAGGAACAGGAAGATAACCAAAGATCCCATGTGGCATTAATCTTCTCTGTGCCTGTTGAGTGAGTACTAACCTTGTGCCAAGCACTAAGTTGCATGCTTCAGTTTCTCAGGGCAAAGTAGAGAAACAAAAGAATAAGCCTAGAGTTTGAGAAGTTAGAGTTGAGTTATTATACCTATGGCATTCCAGAGTCTGAGCTTAGTTTCACTACTCCTTAAATGTAAGAGAATGGCACTGAGCTAGGAGGGAGACATTTACATAATCCCACACTAGCTTTCTGTTCTCCAACTGGTTTTCCATGACTTCAGAATGAATTTTGCAAAGGATTTTTAATATGGCTTCATTTGTATGCTGTACATCTCCCACAGAGTTTAGGGATAAGGAGGAATGAACTAGCTGAACAATTACAATTCAGAAAGTAACCTTACCAGTAGAACTTTCCAAGGATGCTTGTATACATACTCAGAGACAAGTCAAAGTCAATATTCATCGAACACTTTTGTATAACTAAGTATAGTGAGTGTTCTGGAGGTGGAATATATATTGCTCAAATGAAAATGACTTAGAAGAAAGAACTAAGTTGATGGAAGTTTATGGGTCAAAATTTACACAATATATATATCCAGTCTTTGCTGAGTAGTACATTTACTTTTATAGATACGAAAATATGTTAATGGTATGTATATCCTTATCTCCACTGCTCCTGAGTAATTAATGAATTCTAACTAAATGTATCTAACCCTCATGTACATGTTTCTGTAGATGTAATACTGGAAGCTACTAGGAACATCTCCAAAACATTTGACAAGTTGATGGGTTTCCTGGGTGATTTTGTTACCCTTGTGTCTTAGAGTTTCTATTGCTGTGAACAGACACCATGACCATGGCAACTCTTATAAAGGAAAACATTTAATTGAGGTCTACAGTTTCAGATATTTAGTCCATTATTGCCATGCAGGCAGACATGGTGCTGGAGAAGGAGCTTAGAGTTCTACATCTTGATCCACGGGCAGTAGAAACAACTATGTGTCATACTGAGCATAGTTTGAGCATATATGAGACCTCAAAGCCTGCCTTCACAGTGACAGACTTCCTCCAACAAAGCCACATCTAGTCTAACAAAGCCACACCTCCTAATAGTGCCACTATGATATGCAATGATAGGGGCCATTTTTCTTCAAACCACTACACCTCGTATCTTTGTTTTAAAATTTTAAATAACTTTACCATCACATTATAAATTTTAAATAAAATTATTGAACTGTATGATGCCTTATTTTTTCATTTTAGTAGTTATTCTAACAAGTTATTAAAACAATAGAAGTGCTTCGGAAATCACTTGGTAGTAAATAATTATGTTAAATATATGCTACCTATGCCATAGTCATAAAGTGCATTTGCTGATATTTGTATGTATCTGAAAGAAATGAGTTCATATGCGTATAAAAATCTGTGTAAGAGAATGCTTGTAGCACTATTTATAATACCTATAATTGAAATCTTCAAAATATCTATTAGCACTGAGTTGAAGAATCATTTGTGGAGTCTGGAGAGATGACTTGAGAGTTAAAAGTACTTGCTGCTCCTGTTGAGAACATGTTAGGTTCCTAGCAGCCACATGGCAACTCACAACTGTCCATAACTCCAATGCCAGGAGATCTAGTGGTCTCTTCTGGTTTCTGTGAGCACCAGGCATGCAAGTGGTACACATACATACATACACATAATCTGCAGGCAAGCATTAATACATAGAAATAAAAATATATAAATATTGTAAAGGGAATAAAATAAGATACACAATGGGACAGTACTCTGCAATAAAAATTAAGAACTTTTGTAATTGACAATATGAACTATTTCTTATATAAAACCTAATATGAACAGTATATTCTCTTTTCTATGGAGTTCAAGAATTGAAGAAGGTAATTTGTAGCAATAATTGTCAGATTGAAACTTTGGAGAGGAAATATTAATATGAAAAAAATATTGATGAAACTTTCATCGGTGCTAGTAATGTTCTACATAGTGATCTGAAATAGATTGATTGATTGATTGATAGATAGATAGATAGATAGATAGATACATACATACATACGTACGTACATACATAGATACATAGGTAGATATATAGATAGGCAAGTTTTAAATAAACTAGAAAAATTTTGATCATTTTTGTTATAGTTAACCTTTAATTCCAATATTTTGAAAACTAAAATTTCTAAACAGTAGACACTTTAACTATTCTATTCATTGAATAACAAAATATTGAGCAATTTGAGACATTTGAATAGCGGAACTGAAGATGTCTTCAGGAATAGAAATAATGAATGACTTGGTTATTGTTGGACACAGATGTGATGGAATTGTTTGATCCAAAATGGAATTTAAATGGAATTGTTGAAGGCTAAATACCGTTTCTGAAAATGGTGCCACTGGAAAGAGAACCTTTGGTTTGTAAAAGGCTAGTCACATATTAAAACTTTTATTCCTTAAAATTGAGTACCATAGATTATCCCACAAACAAGACCCTGTTTGCATCGCCTTTACTTCAAACTCCTGGTGGAGGGAGGTCTTGGAAAAATCAGTCAGTTGCTTAAGCAGTATGTCATTTCCAAAAAGGAAAAAAATTGAAAACTTACAAGAAAACTGGGAACATCTTCCTTCACAGGGTGTGATCCATCTTGACAGGGCTAAAACAATCAGCAAACTGTGAATAAGGCCAGAAAGCAAGCCCTGTCTCTCTCAAAGTGTCCAAAAATTAATACCATGCTGAGGTCTGGAGTGCATGGGCAGAGCAGAGTACTCGAATAACTGCTCACAGAATCCTGATGTTTACACTGCCATTTATTCAGTAAATGGATGCTAGCTGAGTAATTTTCTGAACATTTTATTTTCCTTATTAAAACAAAAAACTAGTCATCAGATTTATCACTGGCTTTTCCAGTTTGTTATTCATCTGATCACTACCCAAAGAGGAAACTATTTTCTTTTTAAAAATATATTTTTCTGAAATTGAGTAATATGGAAAGCAGAGTATTCAGTGTCCATTAATTGCCCAAGCTTTTGTTTTTGCTAACAAGTTGAAAAATATTTTTCTCTGTTATGTTTTCTGTGTCCATGTTAATTATATATAACAGCACGGAACACTAAGTCCCCAGGGAACTGAGGCACAGTGTGCTAAATCACATGATAGATGTGTCTTCAGCACTCTACAGTACAGGTAGTCCAGGGGATTGGTTAGGAGGGTGACACTGGACCTGACCTCCTGGGTTCATTTCCTGCCTGCCCACTTAATGGATGTGTGACCCTGATCCTGCCATATCTGCTGTTAAATGCACTGATAACAGCACGTAGTCGTTAGGGGTTTTGTAGTAATTACAAAAATGAATGAGAGAAAGCCCTTTATGTGCAAAATAATGCTTTCTCAAAGCACATTGCTGTAACTAATAGCAAAAGCCTCACAAAAAGAACCTTTTATTCCTTTGTACCTATCATGAACCTTACCATACTGATCTCATATTTTTCATTTATGATATTTAATAACTCCCACTGAGAGAATGCTGAAATCTCTGAGGAGATGCTTAAGACATTTAATATACAACTTAATTCACTTAATCATTATTTATTTTTAATTTTTTTATTTTCTTCTGTATGAATATTTTTCCTGCCTACCTAATTTGTGTACCACATGGATACCTAATGCCAGTGGTGGACAGCAGAGGGCATTGTACCTCTTGGAATATCTGGAGTTACAGATGTTTATGAGCTGCCCTGTGAGTGCTGAGAACTGAACCTTAGTCTTCTGGAAGTAGCCAGTTCTCTTAACCGGCGAGCCATCTCACCAATCTCCAATTATTTATCCTATATCTATTTATTCCTTTTCAGTGTTTTCTTCTTAGGGCTAGGGAGCTAATTCAGCACCCTGCTCATATGAGTCATGTACTCGACCACTGAGCACTCACCATCAGACCTAATAGCTAGCTACCTTTAGCTAGGTCACAAAACACTGAGATCTTGTACTCACAATAATAGTCTTTTCTGATACTTTAATCTTAGCCTAGATTTTTCTCACTGAATTGCAAAAAGAAGAAAACATAAAAAAATGTAGGAAGGACACATATGTAAAACCAGAGTTTTAGAAGGAATTCTTAAGGGACAAGTGTAGTTCATCAGGCTTGCATGCAATCAGAGAGATGAAACACCGTTTTCTAATTACTGGGATATTTGAGCTGGTGAGGGGCCAAATTATATCTTGCATAGATTGTACATGATGAAGCAGACTGGTCTGTCAAGAGGATATAACAGCAAAGATTGTGTATTGTTTTAAATTTAGGGGAATTTAAACATTTTTGCATGTTCCCTCCACGCTTTAAAAAGTGGAGATGGATGGGGATTTGTGGTAGTTGGTTTTAATTACAAGAGCGTTTTATTTTAGGAGCCTGGTGATATTTATTTAAGCTCACTATTGCATTACTACAGTTTTTCAACTGTAAAGTAAAATTAAGAAATGCAATCAATTAGAATAAATATTTTATTAAAATACATACTTAATGCTATTTTCCTTCATTACCTTCAAATCACTTGAACTCTTTATTTTTTATTTTATTCTTATTTTTTTTTAATTTTATCCTTTTTTTGCTGGTTTAGATCATCAAATGTTCTAGTTTGGTCTAAGAAAGAGGTTTCCATAAACAAGAAGTTGAATTTGTGGTTTTAAACTTACCTGATTAAAGAACAGTATAAACATCCTAAATCTGTTCCCATGGTTTTTTGATAGTGAATCTTTCTACTGTATTTGATATATACAGGGTGCTGGGAAGGTGTATGAACAGGTAGATGAAGGGATTCAGGATGAGCTGAGGGAGTAACTGAGCTGATAAGTCATACTTGGCTGAGTAGAACAAGTCCTGACCTGCCTCTCACTATCCTGAGTCTTTACTTTCCATTGCACACCAACTCCCGCGAAACAATACATGCTAGCTATTATTGTTGCAAATTTATTTTAAGTTTGTTACATGTGCCACGCTCCGAGAATGTGTAAGTAATTCAACTTGACTTTATTCCGATCAGGTCTATGACTCAGCTCGTCTTCAACAAGCTCGACTTAATTAGTCAGTGTATTAGCTTATTGTGCTATGGTCTGAACCCGAGGTATGGCACGTGCTGAACAAGTGGTTTGCTGCCGAGCTTCCCATCAGCTCTAATGCTGACCTTCTAAGAAAAGAACGAAACTAAGTGTGGCTGATCTCAAAGGCTTATTGTTCATCATCTCTACTTGAATGAGTGTTTCTTAGGATCCTAGAGGTCACATGCCATAATGTTTTCTGAATCACATTGGTATTTTTTTTTTCATTTTGGTTTTTTGAGACAGGGTTTTTTCTGGGTAGCCTCAGCTGTCCTGGAACTCACTCTTCAGACCAGGCTGGCCTGGAACTCACAGAGATCCGCCTGCCTCTGCCTCCCCGATTAAAGGCATGTGCCACCACCTTCCGGCACATTTTTTTGATTGTCTTTTATTTCTCTCTATACCTGAATGTTAAAAGATGGTAGAACAAGTCTTTGTTATGAAGAAGCAGAAGAGAACAGGATAGATGGATTTTATTGGGTCAAGAGTCATCCTATACAGTGGTTCTCAACCTTCTTAATACTATGATTCTTTAACACAGTTCCTCATGCTACAGTGACCCCAACCATAAAATTACTCCATTGCTACTTTATAATTGTAATTTTGCTACTGTTACGATAATGTAGATATCTGATCTGTGACCCCGAAAGAGGCGTGGCACACAGGTTGAGAACCACTACTACAGCTGCTTGCACACATGTCAAGTTCTTGTCTCCCCGAGTTTTGCATAGCCAAGGATATGAAACCCCAACATGAGGATTAGAATCAGGGACCAAATGAGAGTCAAAGCAGGAATCACAAAGTTGATTCTAACAGAAGTCGGAAAAATTAAGCTGCTCTAATAAGGAATAGGATTTAGAGTCTACTGAAACCAAGAGACACAGGTCTCTATACCAAAGGCCTGACAGCCAGGATAGATTGGCAGGCTGAGAAGTTCCTTTTGGAGACTCACCAAGCTCCACTTCTTTCAGTCTTCCAGTTCTGAGGCTTGCTCATGCTCCAAGGCAAGTCAGGTAAAGCTAGATGCCATAGCTTCACTCCTGTGCTGAAAGGCACCTTGGAGACTGAGCTAAATACCAGCTAAATTGTGCTCCTGTAGGTCACATTCTGTTTTTTTCCTTTATTAAGAAAAAAAGTTTTCATTCATTTTACACACCAATCAAAGATCCCCTGCTTCTCTCCTCCTGTCCCTCCAGCGTCCCCCCTCAACATATCCCCCACTCCCCTCCACAAGAAGGCAAGGCCTCCCATGGGGAGGCACATAGGTTACATTCTTAAAAGGATGGCTTCTAGATTCTCATCAAGGAGAGGTGTCAAAGGTCATGTCACCAAGTGCCATGCTATGCCCAATGTGTTTGGGCAACCATGCCTCTTTTCCATCCCCACCATCTGATAGTGTGCACCTATCACTCCAGCATGCTTGGTGCTGCCTTGGAATGCCATTGTTGCCAGTTAGCTGGCCATGCTGCCCTGAGGCTTAATGCTAATCTTCGGAGAAGGGGACTGTAAATAAGATTACACTCCTCTTTGGTTGTAGGGATGGATTAAACAAACTCCAATAACTTCTCAGTCTGCAAAAATCCAACTCAAGCATTTTTCCTTTTTTGAGGGTAGACCAGTTAAGATGAAAGATATCTGTTGTTTTATGAAGTAGTATGAGATAGTTCTGAGAAGGCTGTTTATTGTTCCTCTGGGTCAGAAATTGAGAGACTAGTTTGTGTTTTCAGAGTAAGAGAACTGAATCCAAATAAGTATTGTAGGATATTCATATTCTGGCTAAATATTCCATAGAGAAACATTTTAAAGTCCCTAGGAGGCAGGGACTAGCCAATGTCTGGGCTGGTCTCTCTTAATTCTAGGTGCTTAGTGCCCATAATTTATTTGGGCATTTCTTTTGTCGAAATAAACTCATATGTTTCTACAGTGTTATGAAGAATATCTGATAGTTGTTAGATTACTAAATTCAGTGCCAAGACACTTAGCATTTGCATGACATTTTATACTTTTAAGGATATTTCATGTGCTATATTGTTTTTCTTAAATTATGGGAATATTGCATATGGATTACTGGCTGTCTTCTATAAGTAAACAAACTGGGATCTGTGGATCAAAGACCTATGTCTAGAGTTACATAGTTGATCATTTAGATAAAGACATGGCTCAAAATCCCGATTTCTGCCTCTAAATAGATGAACTCACTGAAGATCCTGAGACTGAGAACTGATTGCTGCATTTCCTCACACCTGAAGATTCCTTGCTCAGTTGGGTGTTACCATTTCTAATTTGCTCTCCTTCTCCTCTGAGCCGTGTGATTAGAGTATCCTTCAATTGCTTTGTGCAGATGCACAAATGCATCAATGCTCACATGTGTTGTATACGACTGGGAAACTATGCTGTGCTCAAGCATCTATGTGAGAAACAGTGGTCTTTATGTTCTGTAATCCCGCTCTGGAATGCACCTTTACCTAATCTCTGTGGTTGGCTGTTTTTATCTTACCCCACTCCCTGAAGTATTTACCTTATTGGATCTGTCTACTTATCCCCTAATCTAATATCCAGTTTCTAGAGAGGCTATGGTGCGTTGTTTCAGAAGAAAGCAGCATTCTCCCTTAGCTAGTTTTGGAGAACAAAACTCTTATTTGGGCTTATGAGCAAATTATTTAGTTTCTTTTTAAAGTTTCTGATTTCACTAGTTATAAGAAAGTGCATAAAACTTCAAATTATCTGCATACTTAATGTTGAGCCTTTTAGTGTTAAGCTCATTATAATTATCTGTATTTCAAGTAGTACGAATATATTTGTAAAATTTTAAAATTATTTTTAAAAATATTCTGAGTGAGCAGCACACATAATTGTAGGTATAATCAAGTAATTATTTACATATGGTTTTAGTTAGTTAATCAGTATAGTTCATATCATATTTCCATCACATAATAGGAAGACTATGAAATAACAGATGTTACATTGTAGTTCTTGATGTGAGCTCGGTGGTGGAATAGCTGCCTACCCATTCATTGAGTATTGACTTTTCAGTAGTTAAAAATTCTGCATTAGCACCAGATACAGAATTTTTAGAAAACTTTATATTCTATGGAAAAGTGATTCTCTAGAGTGGGGAACAGGAACCTTTTTTTTTTTTTTTAACTTAAAAGATCAGTGGTATATAGCCCAGTCCTAGAATGTTTGTTTAACATGAATTCAATCCTTGGAGCATGAAATAAAAAGTAAAAACAACCGAAATGATACATGGGTAGTTTGATGTTGAACAAAAACCAGAAACCATTTTTCTAAGGTGTGAGGAGGACTTCTGGCATGGGTATATTGTTGAGGCAAGCTCACCTGATTCATTATACCTTATTGCCTGTAATTTATCAGTCACTGTGCTGAGTACTGAAGTAAATTATATGACATAGTCTTCGTATCTAGCAGTATATTGCATTTATAGTGAATGCCCCCAAAATTACTGTGGCATGTACGTGTTCTAGTAAGAGAATATAAGATGCTATCAGAGAAAAGAAGCTCTCAAGTCAGTCCTTAGGAGTTGTATGAGAGGCTGGGAATGTTTAGAAAAAACATCTCAGATGGATAAGGCTTTAACTTTCCTACCCAGTGAGTATTCCATTTGTACATTATCCTCATGCAAAATAAAGCAGAGATGCAAGGGAGCACAGGGCACTGACAGAGTGAAGGCTGTGTAGGGTCTTCATCTGGGCTTCGAACTGGGATCCTTGAGGCTGCAAAGCTGGAAGGAGGTTGTACCTGCTGGCACTGGCGGGTGTGAGGCGGAGGCTCTAGTGACAGACTAGAAGATCGAGAAGGAGTCATCAGTGGAGTCTGATGTGTGACTGGATATGATCAGTGAGGAAGAATGAGTCAGATGTTCCTGCTGGGATGACTGGGGATGGAGGATGGCTGACTGAGATGGATGGATGGCGACACAAAGCTGATATTTGTTTCTACTTCCTGTTGACATCTGTAAATTCACCCCAATGTAGGCATTGCCTGTTGCACAATGTCTGGCCTGGTGTTTAGTAGATGTTTTGGGTCCTTTGTGACAGAGGGGAAGTCTGGGCTGCAAATGTCTCAGCCTTTTTATTACTTCAGCCTCAGGACGGAGTGTGATGGAGAAGATGGCTAATTCTCAATTTTGTTATTGAGCCTGGGAGAATAGCTCCGAAATTGAGAGCAGCACAGCTAAGAGAAGCTGTGCTTTCTTACTAGACTGCAGTTTGGATGTTAAATGTTTCCTAAGGTACCTGTGTAGGTTTTGTGCACAAGGTGGTACTGTTGAGAGGTTAGGAAATCTTTAATAGATGAGAGGACTCAGTAAGAAATCTTCAAGTCATGTGGGACATGTCTGCAACTGGAATGCCTCTCTCCATTTCTTTTGCCTTCATATTGTGAAATAACTACTTTTCCAGACCTAAAAGTGATAGAACTAATCAGCCGTGGTTGGACATCTACAAAGCTGTGTAACATAATAAATCCTTTCTCTTTATAAATTTATCACCTTGAGTAATTGTCCTAGTGAATCAAAGCTAACTCATACTCCTTGCAATCTATTATCCAAAATTTATTCTCAGGGCTATACTTTGTTGTCAAGTAGGCTATGGGAAATGTAATGTTAGCTGGGCAGCCATGACACCCAGTTTAAATGCCACAGTTGTATGGCTTATAAAAGTTTTATAAGTAGAGTCTTAAATGTGACAACTGCCATAATCGTCCTTTAATTTGTAAAATGGATCTGCTCAAAATTTGGTCATGTTGAATTGAAGGAGGAAGGAAGATGTCTAAATAGAAGGTTTTAGTAGACATTGACCAAGAATAGTATGCTAGATAGAAGATTACATGTGGTTGGTGTCATTAAAAAGGCTTTGAACTGTAGAGAAAAGCAACAACAATAAAAAGAGCAGGAAACAATGGGATATCAAGGTCACAACTTATATGGGAGCAGCTATGGAAGAGAGAATCAGTACATACAGTTCAGTAATTAGCAAAAGAATCTCAGAAGCAGGTACTGGGTTTGCAGCTCAGTGGTAGAGCCTTGGATGTACAAGGTCCTGGGTTTGATTCTCTAGTACAGCAAAATGGAAACAAAACCCCCAGGAACTATTTATGAAGGCAGGAAGAGAAGGGGTAGGATGATATTTGAGGAAAGGGTAAAATTTTAAGGACAAAAATAAAAGGTGGGTGGAATCAGGGAAAGCAAGTACAGAGGAAAGCCTGTGGAACACAACAAAAAGTTTTAGCCAACATCACTATCTTGCCCTTATTAGGCTTCTCTCAGAGTATCTGCTGAGGAATGTGTTCTGTTACAGAAGAAAAATGTAGGGGAGGTTTTATTGAAAATGAGGAAATACACTCTGGGTCATAGTTATGTCTGAGGGTGACTTTATGTGTTCCACTATTTCTGTGCTAAAATTAACATTAAAATACTAGGGTGTGATTGCTATAAACAGTGAAAGAAATTATGCTAATTACTATAAATAGGTTTGCTTGTTTTGTTTTTACAGTTAGCGAGTAATGTGAAACTCATTAAATTAATGCAAGTACGCAAACTGAATAAAAGGCCAAAGGACTTGAATATGGGGTGTTTATATTCTCTGGGGCATTGTGGTGTAACTAAAAGTAGGAATTTCCAAAACTCAACGAGGATCTGGGATTCTGGCTTCTTGTTGCACTGTCTCTGTTAGTATGACTTGTAAACAGGACATAGGTGTAGCATGTAGTTCCTTTACTGAACCAGCAGTGAGACCTGCTCAGTGACCAAAGAACCTTAGGCCTTGCACATGATATGATTGTTTGTTGAACATCTGATCCTTGCGCCCCGAAGTCCTGCTTTATATTCCATTTTTTAAATACAACTTGAGACAGAGACAGAAAGAGAGGAAGAAGGAAGAGGAAGGACAGTGGGAGGGAGGGAGGGACGGACAGACAGATGAAGGGGAGGAGACGGAGACACAGATGAGATATCTCTGTTCTGGTTAACAGTAAATGTGTTTAGTTGTTTTTTTTTTTTTTTTTTTTTAAATGAACTTGTTAGGTCTTCTTAACCAGTACTGCCCATGTATGTAACTTTAAATTTTTTTTTAGCAGTCATACTTTAAAATTTATTCAGAAGTACATGAAAGTAGGTTGAAGGTATTACATAGGATTCAGGGTTAAAATACTGTCTTCTGAGCATGCAGCTCACAAAAAATTCCTGAGATCATTGATATTTCCCTTAAAAGAGAAATGAAGCCCAGAATCTTTTAGGTTTGTGCATATTTCACGTGCCTGGCCAGCCACATGTGGCTTGTTGTTCTGTATTAGTTACTGTGGTTTTAGAGACTTGGAGCCTCTTCTTCTCTTTCTGCTAATGCTGGTTACAGTTTGTTGCTTGCAGTAAGGATCTCTCTTTTATTTTGATGGTGAGAGACACTGGGCACTGGCCCTAATAGGCCCCCATGGTATTTTAGTATCATGCTGTTTTACTGTCTTAAGTACTGTTTGAAGGTAAAGCAAGTGAATAGGAAGTAAGACTCTCTTTTCCCTTGTGTTTTTAACATAGTCCTAGGCTTTCAAAGCTGCCTTCTTAGTTATATTTAAAATGACTTGGCTCGGCATGCACTAGGCTCCAGGTTCGATTCCCAGCACCAATAAGAAAATAGAAATAAAAACGTAACTGGTGGGCAGCGACATGAAGAGTAATGTTCAGGGGTAGCCCCCTTCTGGACATATGTAACTGAGGAAAGTACTTGGCACAAGTCTTTTTCATATTGTGCTAATCAAACAGCAGATTCTAAGCCTCCAGTTCAATGTCTTGTGATGTTTCCGCACACTTATATATGCAATGCATACATTTACATATAAATTACTAAAACATATAACTAGAAGACCTCTCCAAAACAAATACATACAAATCTTGATTCAGTCCACCAAACATTACTCCATCTGATTATGATAAAAGTAACCTAATGCTTGTTTCCAGGTGGCACACAGCTTGCCGAATGGCAGCGGCTTAGCAGTCGCCATGTTAAGAAGCTTTCTGCATTGTGACTGTGGTTATCCTCACAAGGGCCACTCGCTGGTGTGTGTGCCCCATTTTATAGATCAGGGCACAAGGTCAAAGGGATTAAGGGATCTGAGAGTTTGTAACATGCTGGGATTCAGATCCAGACTTGCAGCTCACCTATAGAGAGAGGACTCTCCAGAGCTAAGGGAAGGTACCCTTTCCAAGCTTACCTTCAGTTCATTTTATTTATTTATTTATTGTTTTTGTCTTTCAAGACAGGCTGTCCTGGAACTCCATTTGCAGACCAGGCTGGCCTAGAACTCTCAGAGATCTGCCTGCCTCTGCCTCGTGAGTGCTGGGATAAAAGGTGTGCACCACCACACTGGGCTGTTTCTATACACATGCTAGACAATGCCCGAGCTGTGCTGTGAACTGGCTGTGTTCCAGCTGACCATCTCCCCTTTCCTCCCTTTACACAGAAAGACTACCCTGCTCGCTTTTACAGATTGGTGGGTGAAGTGGAGTAAAACAAACGCCAGTGGAAACGTCTAGTTTTTATTTTTGTCTTGTGCAAATTTGTGCCTAACTTTAATGGGCTGCCTATTGATTTAATTAGTGTAAAATTCTCTCAAGTTCTTCTTATTAAAAATGTCTGTGTCTAACAACTCACCTAGGTAATGAGGATTTGACATAGAGTAAAATCAGTATTTAATGATCTTCATGAAAGTTTGTGAATGTATTTCCAGTAGCTTGGCTTCTCTATTATCATATAAAAGAAAACTTTGTATAGGCAGTAGACACAGACCACTGTTATCTCCTTGATGTCATAGCCATTCAGACCAACAGTACTTAGTGCTCATTCTAAACCCATTTCTAGCTATGGAGCCTGTTTGGCTATTGTAGGGTCCTGTAAGTGTTGGCTAGGGCCATATTGTGAGGAGCATTGGTTATGTTCTCTTCCATGGCCAGATAGTGCACCTAGTCAAAGCATGCCCATCACTGCTGACATAAAATGCCAGAGAAAGAATTTAAGTCGGGGAAAAAAAGAAAACATTTACAACTACCAGAAGTCTTCTCTCCCAGTTCATATGTGTCTGATCTTTTTTTTTTTTAAACTACAGGAGCAGAGGGGAAGAATAATAACTCTTTTGCAAAATTAAACGCAATGATGCTTTTGTATCTGTTTTCTCCCTTATTATAGTATTGAAATTAATACCTCAGTGGATTGGGTGAACCCATGTAAGATAAAAGATGCAAAAATTTATTTGTGCTGCATGTTCATCCTCTCACAATTTTCCCTTACTGTGATATATACACTCCTTGCAAGACACATTGCTGAGTGGCAGCATGTGGCCAGTTCCGCCATAGCTTTCTGAAGCTCCTGTTGCTGCTCCTGTTAGGTGAAAAGTTGGCCCCATGGGACTGCAGTTGTTTTCTAGAATGTAGTAGGGTGGAAATAGGAGTAATTTGGACCGGCATCTTCCATGCCTCTGGAATCATCTGTTTGCAAAAGCACTGACATCATCTAGGAGCTTGGGTAGACTCTGGAATCAGCATCTGTTTGCAAAAGATCCCAGATAATTCAGTGCAGTTAAAGAGGGAGGCATATTGCTTTGTTTTACAGAGTCTGTATTCATAATCCCTATAGCCTTCTACCTACTAGGGAAGTCTTAAGAAAACCATTGTTGTAAGTGAATTAACTTGATCTCATATGACTAGGAAACTAAACCGATCTTTTTAACATTCTGATTATATGGCCTAATACTGTGGATTTCAAATGTGTTACTTCTGTGTTTCTGCTTTTCGGCTAAGAGTCCTTGGGTCATATGACTATATTGTCTCTTTGTTGTAACTTTGGCCACTGCATTCTAAGAATATTCAGCTTGAGAACTTTGGGTTCTTGTTATCCAGGGTATTGGATAAAGAAAGACAGATGAATTGATCCATAATGCAAAAGTTGATTTTAGAACACGAATGGACTGTGGTATCTGTCCTTTGAGAGTTCTTTTTCTGAATGTGTCTCCTTCTGGATGATGCCAGATCATTATTTATATCGTCTTATTTATTAGAATATAAATTACAGCTTGTAATTGAGTGTTTTTGAAATAAAATAGAAAGGGCAAGTTTTGGGAAGGAACTATGGAGCTTCCAATATGACTTTATAGAGACTGTTGCCTAAACATGAGCCACTCAGGTTCAAAAAGTAAAGGTGAAAAGTCAAGAAACAATAAGTAGATTTCAACAGTTTTAGAAGGATACTTGGACATAGGTAAGGAGGGTGGGTAGGATGGATGACAGTCTATCAAAATCAAGAATCCCTATGAGGATATTCAAAATGGTGGTGGTATTCCAACTCTCAGATCTCCTGGAAAGTGGGTGCTGCTTACACCTCAGGAGCTTACGTTTGTAAACTTTGTGGTGGTGATCATGAACTACTGTGTAAGGAAGATAGTTGAGAAAAACTGAGCCAGACTTGGGGTATCAGTTACAGACTTTTTGTTTTGATCTATGCAAAATTTAGATTGATACCTACCTACTTTTCAGTTTTTTTTGGGTAGATGGAGGATGGTGGTAGGTACCCTTATTCCAAGATACAAAGGAAAGAAGGAGACATTGACTGGACATATGGGATGTGACTCTTAGGAGTTGGATTAGGCAGAGACTATGTGGGTAACTTTACATGAGATAACTTTTAGCAAAGTAGAAAACTGCTGAGTGGATGAAGTATATATGCCATGTGAGAGAAATTGCAGATTATAAAGAATAAAGTGTAGCATGAATCTTAAAAGTTCTTATTAATAAAATCAAACCTCAGCCAGGTATTGGGGTGAACACTGGAAGATCAGAGAGACAGAAGGAGCCACAGCTAACCTCACCTGGCAAACTTCTCAGCTGGTCTTGCTTCCTCAGACTGGAAGCCTCTATGTCCTCATATCCAAATGACTCTCAGCTGAACTGCTGCTAGAAGTCTAAATGCTTAACCAGGCCAAATGCTTCTCTAGGCCAAATGCCTACCCAGGCCAAATGCCTCAAGTTTCTTCACGCCTTATATACCTTTCTGCTTTCTACCACCACTCCCTGGGATTGAAGGCTGGCTTTCTGGGATTAAAGGTGTGTATCACCACGCCTGGCCGTTTCCAATGTGGCCTTGAACTCACAGAGATCCAGAGGGATTTCTGTCTCTGGAATGCTAGGATTAAAGGCGTGTGCTACCACTGCCTATCCTCATGTTTAATATTGTGGCTGTCCTGTTCTCTGACCCCAGATAAGTTTATTAAGGTACACAATATTTTGGGGAATACAATACCACCACAATAAAGCACAGAGAATGGGACTGAGGCTCATGTTGATGTTTAAGGTAAAATCATAATTATTTATTATCAGAACCATGCTGAGGAGAGGATCTGAGGGTGTGAACAACATGTTAACACCCCGGGAAGTAAAATGATGCACCAATTCAAATGTGCCATTGCACTGAAGAACCAGAAAATGGTAGGAAATTTAATAGAAGTAGCACAAATAGGGTCCAGATTGCCTGTCCCTGAACTTAGAAATTGTTGTTTGGCAGCATATAACCTACTTCCAGACGCTGCATTTTTAATTTCTTAGCTCTGAAGGAGACAATGTTATTGACAGTCTATTGAAGTAGTTAATAAATAATCACTTGAAACCAGTTTTTTGTATGTCTAATTTAATAAACTATTATAATAAAGAAATTAACCATAAACTCATGCCATTGTTCTTCCTCTAAGACCACATCATCTCTTTGGGGGGTGGGTGTCGTCCCCATATTGAAAGATTTTCAGAAGGCTGGGGCTTCTGGAATCATGCTGTTTTAATGCCCATCCCCAATCCTGCCAGGAGACCAAGTGTACTAATACTGCTTTGAGAAATATTATTTACTCAGTAGACTTATGGGACAGCTGGATCTGATTATTTTATTAGTTTCTTGACTGACCAAACTCAAACCGAAAGGAAGACAAGGTCACTGAAGGTAGTACCTGATTCTGGTCATTGACTGTAATCACTTTTCTTTCCTTTCCTTCAGTTTTTCTCTAAGCAGATTTAAAAGAGAACAGGAGAGTAAATAGACTTTGCTGGAGTAAAAATTTCCTGAGCAGGAAATATCGGTAGTATGTACTGTTGGAGAGTGTAGTTCAAGCATGGCTATGTACTCTAGCAGCTTATTCATCTCTGTTTGAGGCGACTTGATTGGGGTATGTACACAGATTCTTTCAGACTTTCTAGACAACCAGACTTAGGGTCAGGCCAGTGTGTTCCTTCGAATATGACACTCAAATTCTTCTGTTAATTAGTTGGAAAATTGTCCAACAAATATGGATCAAATGTAGAATGAAAGGAACTCCCAGCATAATGAGGAGCACCCATAAGACCCGACTACCTAATGGAGCACATTTTATATTTTATAAAACTGATCTGAACTGGCAGATTTTCTGTGTATAGTTTTATTTTGCCCTTGTTGACCAGTCTTTCAAAGTTTCATCTTGAAAAATTTTCAGGTAGTGTATGTATATAATCAGATGTGTAATTTTAATCTTCCAGAAACTAAACTGATTTCCTAGACTCTCAGCAGTTTGACTTTGAGACTGATGGTGAATACTGGGGAAAAAAATGGTGGATTTTATTGGTTTGGTATAGAAAATCCCAAAGTAGTAATGATGTAAGCTCTGCTCTTTAGTGGTTCTTCATGTAGGATTTTAAAATGTTACCAAGCGTGTTAGAGTTTAAGTTAATGTTTCTCCTTTTCCTCTTTCTTGAACAGGTTGTCAAGTTGCTTAGCAACAAAAGATCACAAGCAGTAGGAATACTAATGTCTAGTCTTCATTTAGATATGAAAGACATACAGCATGGTAAGTATAAAACATTAAAATGCGGTCTCTTAATACTAACATTTGGGCTAAATTTTGCTAGAAAGTTCTATTCATGAAGTTAGTATATTTCCCGTAACACGATATATATTTTCCTGTTTTGTTTTTTTTTTCTGATCGGTTACTATTAATATCATTTTCCTGCCTGTTTTATGCCATGTTAAAGGTCCAATTTGCACATGATGTTTCTATTCTGTGCTTTTGTGGTAATACAATAGCATAGACTGGGTAGCTTTTAAGCTAAAGAATGTGTTCCTTATGGTTCTAGACGCGGCAAGGTGAAGATCAGGACCCCAGCACAGTTAGGCTCTGGTGAGGGCCCTGTGCGGGGATTCAGAGACTCATTCTCTGCTTGTATTCTGCTTGTGGTAGAAAGAAGCCAAGTGAGCTCTTATGAGTTTTATTCATAAAGAAACCAATCTCATTCCTGAGGGCTCCAGTCTCATCAAGATCTAATGGACCTCAAAGACCCTCATTCCTAATACCAAGACATGACCACAGGGAGGGGGTAGGGTGGGTTAGGATTGCAACACACCAAGAGTGGGGTCACAAACACTCATCTGTTGTTATAAATATTTAAATTTTGTATCATACAAAGCACGACTCCTGCTAGCTCTGTAACTAGTTAGATCCTATCTGAATGCCACCATGCAAAAGTTACTAATAATACTAATGTGAACCAGATAGTGAATTTCCTAGCCATTAAAAATATAGAGAGAAGAAAGACCTAAGATAGAAGAGTTCGTTGAGCCTTGAGTCCCAGGTGCTTGATGGGTGAGTTCAGTGCAGACACAAACCTAAGATTCTCTGCCCGAGTTGTGCCACCCAGTCTGAGAGCTACAGAAGTGCTTGTTGTGCTTGCGCTTTTAGAGATGTTCTTAGGATTAGTGATGGCAATTTGTGAATAAATTGCCGTGCTTAGTGATGAACTGAAAACAGGTGTTTTGAAGAGGCTGAGTGACCGTTTTTCTACTGAGATGTATTTAAAGCATTGGATGGAATACAGGGCATGTTCTCTTAGGTCCTCATGGTCCAAGATTCTGTAAGATGTCGAAAGAATAAAGCAACTTAATTTTGCATGTGGCTTTCTGGTAGAAAATTGGTCATTCTTTTCCTAGGCATTTGGAGCAACTATAGCGTAAAGCCCAGGTTCTTCTACCATAAAGAAATAGAATTGCTTTATTTATTATGTACATGGTTTATTTTATTAATTTGGGGTGTGTGTGTGTGTGTGTGTGTGTGTGTGTGTGTGTACACATATATGTTCAGATGCCTGTTGCGGCCAGAAGAGAGCATCATATACTTTGATGATAGAGTTAAAGGCACTTAGGAGTCACCTGACCTGGGTTATGGGATCCAAACTCAGGTTCTAATGGTAGAGCAGTAAGCTTGCTAAACCACTGATCCATCCATGCCCCCACCCTCAGCCTCTGAATTGCCTTTTCTAGTGTTCAACAAATGTGATTGCAGATTATCCCTGCTGATTGCATTATTGATGGTGATGTCTGGACACGTGGAAGCAGTTACTTCTTTTATGTTGTTCTAACATACATTTTAGTGGCCTTATAAAATATTTCATGTTTGGAACTTGGGTGATTTGTAACATTTTTCTAAGAGCTTTTGGTGTCAGTATTGTAATATTGTAATACATTTTGCCTTATACTTGACACGCTTTCCTATGCTGTAGCTTCTTTTTTTCCCCCAAGACAGGGTTTCTCTGTGTAGTTTTGGTGCCTGTCCTGGATCTCTCTCTGTAGACCAGGCTGGCCTCGAACTGACAGAGATTCACCTGGCTCTGCCTCCTGAGTGCTGGGATTAAAGGCATGTGCCACCACCGCCCGGCTATGCTGTAGCTTTTACCATATATATGCTGAGAGATGGTCCAGGGATGAATAGAAGAATTAAATATAAGGATTTTGAATCTCCCTTGTGCTGCCCAGAGCCTTAGAATAGATTTAAAGCAGATTGAGTTATTCAAAGGAATGCCAATTTACCTATTAGAAAAAGATGGTTTCAAGTATAACACAGAGCTTATAAATCATGAACATGGTTACTGGCTTTCTAGTTTGCCCATTTGTGAATGCAGATTCTATTTTTTAGTCCTAAAATATCATGGGGTATAATTCATAAATAGCACTAGTGTGGCATGTCCTGTCAATTGATGAGTAACTCTTAATCAGAATTTTAGTTTTTATTAAATTGTTTTGATGGTGAGGAGGCTTCCTTGGGCTGAGACATTTGGGGTAATAGTCACAGAGAAGAACGCCAAGGCTGGCGCCAAGCAGCACTTGGTGTTTCTGAAGCTGGCAGATGTAGCCCAGTTAAGTCATAGAGTGAAATCTGAAAATAATGATATGGTCTTTTCCTTCAGTCAAATATTCAGCTTGGGTTGAGCTAATAATGAGAACCTTATGAACAAAGGAGTCCGCCTGACATCTGTGTCTGTGGTCCAGCCAGCGAGAGTTCATTGAAAATTTGCTTGCTTAACATGCAATTCGAACAATAACATGGCGTGAACGTCAGTAGTTGAAGGCTCACACAGAATTGTGCATGAGCTTTATCCTATTAGGATGTGAAGGGCGTGCTTGAGTTCCTTCGAAGCCCTACATACCCACTCTCTAAAATCTTGGCTGCCTTCACATCTGAACAAGGAAGCAGCTGTACCTGTTTGCCTGCCTCCGTGTACTGTCGGGTGGAATCTCTCAAAGCTCCTACAGTAGACTTCACTTCCAGGATGTACCTCTACCGAGAAATCTACAGAAATGTAGCTGTCATTGATTTTGGATATGAAAGTGACTACAAAATTTATCCACAACAGATCTCTAGTGTCATATTATAGAAGAAAAAACTGAGATATCTTAGTGGGCTAGTTTTTGTTGGTTTTTTGATGTCATGTGGCTCATTAGAGGAACAGATTGGCCATGAACTCAAGCCTCTTCATCAGGCAGGCCTGCACTTTTCCATCAGATATGTCTCTCCCCCAGATTACACTTTTCCTACTGGCAGTGCTGGTATCTCTAAAACGAAGTATATAGTACGGTCTTAAAGGTTACCCTAAACTTTCAGAGTGGACATTTTTGGGGATGACATGCTATGGAGCCACCTTGCCCATTCAAATACTTGCTTTCACCTACAGACCATGTTAGAAGTTGTGAGATTGACTCACTGCTACAAAAGGTATCTCATAACTTTTACATACAGAGGGTTCTTTGTGCCTGCCTCACCTCATTTTTATTTACTGGAACTGTTTTTTTTTTTTAACCTGTCAAAACACTAGAAAATCTGGAATTGACTTTGCTTTGTCATGATTCCAATTTGAACGCTTGTTAAAGTGACAAGGGTCAGATTAGCATTCTAGAGGTCAAGGTCTCATCATAACCTTAATAAAAAAGGTTTGTATGTTCTTAATAGCTATGTGTGTTTTGTGTTTTGCTTGCATGTATGTCTGTGTACTGTGTGCAAGCCTGGGACCCCCAGAGGTCAGAAGAGGGAAGAAGAAGATCCCTTGGAACTGGCATTATGGGGAGTCATGGACCACCTATGTGTGCTTGGAATTGAACCCAGGTTCTCTGCAAGAACAATTGCTTTTAGCTGCTGAGCCATCTCTCCAGGCTCTAATCAGAGCCTTGCTGCCATCAATCATTGTGTCATGTTCTGTCAGAGTCCTATGTAACACCTCAGGCCAAAGGCAGAAAAAAAAAGTAAGAGGGGATCCAAGCCTTTCTCTAGTCCAGGCTCCTGACAGTTGTCCTCTGACCTCCATATATATATATATATATATATATACCATGGCACATATGGAACAACACCCCCAACACACACACACACACACACACACACACACACACACACGCACACATACACACACACACACACACACACACGCGCGCGCGCGCACGCACACACACACACGCGCACACACACACACACACACACACACATACACACACACATACACACACATACACACACATACACACATACACAAACACACACACACACATACACACACAAATACATGTAAAAAATAATGTTCTTAGATGTTAGTGTAAAATAGAAATAGAAATGTTTTTCTGCTACCAGATCAAACTGAAGCAGGCTTCGGAGCTAATTTTCTTCCTATAATACTGCTAAATATTAAACAAGTGTTTGTTGAACAAGAATAAAACCATTTAAAATGTACTTTGTAAATGTGGGGTTGCCTAACTTGGCCTTCTGACCTTTAATGAAAGATTTATTCCCCACAGATACAAGCACATCATGGAGGGAGAGTCTATGACCCTTTAATCTGCACCAGACATTTAGAAATCAAACCCAGACTGTGTGTCTGGATCCTAAACCTCAGGCAACATCCTCAAATATCCAAGTTATAGCTCTTAGGCGATTCTTGACTCTAGAAGAAAGGAGTTTAGGTAGAAAATTCCCAGGAGATTTTAGCTAATCCACATATTTTGAAAACCAATTAAAGCCAATTGCAACTAGCATGCAAATTTTTGTAAAACATTTGGGTGGGCTCTGTGCTTTGACATTTTAAAACATTAATCTAGATGGAACTAGCTGAGCTTCCTGTGTTAGCTGGCTCTGTGGGTGCACTTTTCTTACATGGTGCTGGGTTGATTCCCCAAGACATGTACCTTTAATGTAGGACTAATGACTGCCCCTAGAATTGAAGCTTGAACTCACTTGTGGATACTTTCACATTCGCTCGGCAAAGTTTGAATAGATTATAGATATTAGAGCAGGGGATACCAAATATATACTTATTGACTCTAACCATTGAAATGGCTTCAGAATCCTGCAGGGATGATGAGCCCAAGATATTAATGGTCTTGGTTCCTTCTGGTGTTTAATGTGTGCCCTGTTTTAAGTGAACTAAGTGGATCTGTGGGCAATGAATGCTAGATTATGTCCTTTCTGAATGAAGTTTTTATCTTGTTTAAACCTGATTGGTAAAAGCACTTAAATAATAATGATGTAAACTACCAAGCCTTCCATAAAAATATGATATGCAATTAGACTGTGGTTATAAAAAGGGGGTGTATTGTTTTGCTTCTCAATCAATATTATTCCTGTTGTTAAAAAGTTGTTTCATTTTTTTCATACATATTTTAAGTGTATATCTGTGCTTGTCTGTATGTGGGTATGTGCACATGAGTTCAGGTGTCTTTGGAAGACAAATGAATGTTTTATATTCTCCGGAACTGGAATTACAAGTAGTTGTGAGCTACCCAATGTGAGTGCTAAGTTCACTGTAAGAACAATACATACTCTTGAATGTTGAGCCATCTTTCTAACCCAGATTATGGTTATTTTCAGTTTTTTATCTTGGGGCCTAAGATTTCTTACATACTTCCATACAGTGTGTGTAAGATACATTGTGTATATATGTATAGTTATATGTGTGTGTGTGCACACACATACACACATGTTTATATGTAGAGAGAAATATTATTGTTAAGTAGGATAGATATATACTTTATTTGTGTAAAATAGATTTTACTGTGTAGGCCAGACTGGCCTTGAGTTTCTCACCCTTCTTCTTCAACCTGAAGTGTTAGGATTACACAGGTATGCCACTATACCTGAAAGTTGTGTGTGTGTGTGTGTGTGTGTGTGTGTGTGTGTGTGTGTGTGCATGTGCATACATACACACATATATATGGGAGTACAGGCATTCATATACCATGGAATACATGTAGAGGTCAGAGGACAACTTTCAGAATTTGTCAATTGTGAGGATCTAACCCAGGCCATGAAGGTTGTGTGGCAAGCACTCTTACCTGTTGAGGCATTTTGCCTGTCTCAATAGTGTTTATGTTCTAAGAGTGTTGGTGGGAAATCACACAATTTCCCTAGTTCTTGATTTTAGTGAAATGAATTATGAATTATTTTCACATATGTGAATTACCCAAGGAAAGAAATATTTGAAGTGCAATCCTAAATGAAGTTTCTTGTCCTGAGAGGATCCAAATTTAGATAACTCGGATACTTACAGAGAGAGCCGTCATGAGTGGTGTGGCCTGAAGGTGAGATATCCTCCAGTGGCTCACATATTTGAACCCTTGGTTGTCCCCAGCTGCAGTAGCTGTTTGGGATGGTTGTAGGCTCTTTAAGAGGATGGGCCTCAGTGGAGTGAGTCACTGGGGGTAGGGGTGGGGAGACTTGGTGGTTAGCCATCACTTTCTGTTCCCTGTCTGCTTCTTGAGGGTTCCCCCCCCCCCTCCCGCTTCTGCCGCCATGCCTCTCCTACCATTCTTGCTTCCCTGTATTTTCTGCAGTGATGGACTATATCCTTCTGAAACTGTAAACCCTTTTTCCTTTACTTTCTATTGTCAAGTATTTTATCATCAGAGCAACAAGGAAATAGCTAAGCCAGTGAGTGAACTTACTAGTGATGGGAAGCAAATTCTAAGTACGTACACTGAGTATAGAATGTACCACATCTTCCCCAAGTTTCTAATTGCTCATAGATCATAGAGGAATGAAATGACCCTAGTCTTTTCCTTGGTATGCTTGTTTTCGGTTTTTCCATTTTAATGTTCATAACATATTTTTTGCTGCTCAGGACCACGGCTTCCATGGACTTTTAAAAATCCTCTTTCAAGTGTCAGGTAACAGTGACTACAGAAGAGATTGTGGGGCCAAGAGCTTAGATTTTGTTATAGACTCAGTGTTTGTGCCGGATTCATATGTTGAAGCCCTTTTCATTATGAGGGTGTTTGGAGGTAATGACCTCTATTTATTAGTTCATGAAGATGAGACCCCTGTTACAAAATCACTGCCCTTCTACAGAGTACAGAGACCAGAGGGTTCCATGGACATTTCATCTGCCTCTCTCTCTCCTCATTCCCCACCCCTTGCTGTGTGACACAGCAAGTGGATACAGATGTGCAGCTGTCTGTTGTCTACAAGCTGTAAGTGAGCCTGTGCCTTTCACACTATTGGTGTGTTATGTTCTTATGTGTTTTTGAGATCGGGTCTCACATATCACACTTAGCCACAAACTCAGTGTAGCAGTAAGGGTACCCTGTCTTGACCTCCCATCTGAGTGCTGGGATTACACTTGTGCTGTACCATGCTGGTACATGTGGTCCTGCAGATTGAGCCCAGGGCTTCCCCAATGTATTTTGTCAGCTGAGTTACATCTTCAGCCTCTTCCAGCACCTAGATGTCAGACTTCCCACCTATAGAACTGTGACAAAATAGATTTCTTTTGTTTAAGCCACTTAGTCAGTGACATTTTTATCATGACAGCCCAAACTGATTGAGATGGATTTGAATTCCAGTTCTCCTACTAGCTGGTGAGTTGAGTAAACCTGAGAAAAATCATGTCATATTCTGATGCTCAGTTTACTCTTTATTATAAACAGTCCAAGATTTCTTATCTATCAACACATAGCACTGCCCATATTGGACACTGAATCCCATTCCATTCCTCTGTCCTTCTTAAGAAATGATATATGTCTGTAGACCTTGAGTGTGTTTGAAACAGAGACAACCCCCACCCCCACCCCTGTCACCAATAGGAGAGGAAATGTAGACTACTCTTTGTTGATTCGGCCCAAAAAGTTTTCCTATAAACTTTTGCTGCAGGCCTGAGGTGGGAGTAGCATATATAAGCAGTTCCTTCTCACAGCTTTTGGGAGCAAGAGGAGAGAGGAGGAGGACCTTGGAATGACAGTTCCAGGGGATCATGTCTGAGACCTGTTATTTCCATTCTCAGCCAGTGTTAGAGAAATGCTGAATTTAGTATGGGGGCCATCTCCATTTGTGTTTTCTGAATGAAGATAAATATAAGAAATATTTACATCTGTGCCTCTTAGGAGTTGAGTCCAGCTGTATCTTTGGATGGTGTTTTATCTCTAAGGAGAGCAGTTTGTTTTGGAAACTTGAAAGGCCGAAGGCTGCCATAATTGTGTGGTTTCTTAAACATTGTCTCCATGCTCTGTGAGTCAGCGGCCCTTCACATGCATAGCTCTTGGCTCCGGGTGGCATGTGAAGGGAGCAGTCAAATGGATTCTGGCTTTCTTGGGCAACGACTCCTAGGGTGGTAGACTCTCTAAGTAGTGACACAGACAGAAGCTTCCATTGCATCCTGCAACATTTGATTTTTTTCCTGGTAGGCACTGTGGCTTCAAGTTATGTGTAAAACACACCAGAAAGTTTTCTTCACAAACACAAAAATTCTGGAAGAGGCCTTTCTGAACCCCTGGAGCTCGGAAGGGTTGTTATTATGGTGACATGTCACGTGTGTTTAGGTAACCCGCACATGGGGTAGGTAGTTCCTGTACCCTGCTGGGCTGCCACTGAATCATATTTTTCATGCAGAACTTTCTATAAACAAGTTGTAGATTACAAACTCCAGGTCTTTTTTTCATATAGATTTTCTAGTTTCCTTCTCAGAAACAAGGGTTTGTTTTTTTTTTGCCTATTAATTACCAAAAGAAAGTTTATCCACAATCATTTGTTTAGTTTTGTATGTAATGCTCTCAAAAAAATTAGGTTCAGTGTGGGTAATGTTGTGTTTTCCCGCTACATTTTTCAGTGTCTGGTTGCTTTATGAAACTGAAGTTTACAAAGCTTTGCTTCGACATTGCTCATGTCTCCTCTCCCTGCCCCCCCCTTTTTTTTTCTAACTGTGGAGTGTTTTGCTCACATGGGATATAGAATTTTAAGACCTGTTTATTATATTTATCAAGACATTAAAATCATAGTAAATGCTGGTGGATAGTGGAGTGAATGGTTTTCATTGAAATGCAAAGTCAGTTAGAAATAGAAATTTGAGCAGAGGTAGGCTGCAGGGAGCCCAGGGTAACCTTTTTTTTTTTTTTTTTAAATCAATTGTAGCCTTGTAGTGGATGGAGAAAAAGACATGTGAAATAGTATGCTTTCATTAAAACCGACTTTCAGAAATTCGATATGAGAATATGCTTTAATTTAAAATAAAGTTCATTACCTAGAGTTATTTCTTACAAAAAGAAAGACCTCATATATCATTTTAAGTTACACATAGATTATTAAGTCAAGGGAAAATATCTATTGTTAAGTCTTTCCTTAAAGGCTCAGCAAAAAGCCCTGAGATGATTTTTTTTTTCTTTTTTACGTTTTTATGATACTCAGAGAGTTGGACTTCTTGATTACACTTTTATGGGCAGAAGGAACATAAAACTTGGGGCTTGCTAAGCTGCGAATCTGTGTTCTTTCTCTTCCTTGCACTTCCTGTATGACTTATGTATCATGTATTTGTGTGCTTATTTTTGCTGTACTGTGGAATTTATCTGTGAACCTAAGCTCGGAGCCTTACTGCAATGTAGGCCATCGACTTCCCTGTTTACTCCATTGTTTGCTCAAATCATTGGGTGGGAGCAGAATGAGCTGGACCTGGAAGGGCGTGTGTGGAGGCGACGCACAGATCTGAGTGCAGAGCACCTAGTGAGTACATATTAGTCACATGAGCTTGACTCTTGAGCCACTATTTATGAAGGGATGGTTGTCACAGAAACAATCCTTTTGTATAATCCTCGAGGAAAGGTGGGGTTTGGATTGTTATTTTGCGTAACTCTATTTGTGAGAGCCTTACAAAAATAAGCAAAACGAGTGCTTCTTCAACATGACCACGTTTGAGAGGCTTTCAGGGCTTCCTGACTCCTGCACCCCATCATCTGATAGTGCTAGAGGTGAGGGACGACAGAGTGACACTACTACCTTTTCTTTACTGAGCCACACATGTTCTATTCCCACATGGTGAATTCTAGAAATACACCCACAGTGATGCCTTGAAGCTCAATGTGCGAACATGAAAGGAAATGGGTAAGGCACCACAGTTATGTAAGGGCATGTTACCTTGTGGCAGGACCATGGTGATAGTTTGGATTATGCTGCTAATGGCCTTATATCTTCCTCTCAATAATATAGGATCTTTACTTTGCTACTAGTGTTTTCAGACCAAACCCAGTGTATACATTTTAATACTAATTTTTTGTTTGTTTGTTTTTCGAGACTGGGTTTCTCTGTGTAGATTTGCGCCTTCCTTCCCAGGCTGGCCTCGAACTCACAGAGATCCACCTGGCTCTGCCTCCTGAGTGCTGGGATTAAAGGCATGTGCCACCACCACTCGGCTTAATACTAATTAATTAAAGTTTTGTTGTTATTTAAGTTCTGAGGTGGACTGCATGCAAGCTTCTATGGAGTTTAATTTAAATTCAGCTTTAATCAGACTATTGTGGGCACACAGGTAAGAAAATAAATTGCATAGAAAGACCTACCATAACCACGATTCCAAGCTCCCTTTATGACGTTCATCACTTCTGTGATGGACTGCAGAGGAACTGTGTGCCGCCCGTGCTTGAACTGCTGGAGCACCATAATAGGCTCTTTATAGGACATGGGAGAATCTAAGAGGGTAGTTTGATAGTTTTGTTAATGACAATATGGACTTTTTATGAATTAAGTTGTAAAGAGAATTTATGAATTGAGAGAAATGCTGAAGGAGGTCATCTTCAAGGCCCTGCACATGCCTTTTTTTCCCCTATGGTTTCAAATGTAAAGATACTCAGTTTCTAATAATAATAGTCAATACCCACCATTACTGTGTAGGCTAGCGACTGCTCTGTGATGTAGGTAATTTACTTCTAGGATCTCCAATCAGCAAGCAATGAAACTGTGCTATGGACTGGGGAAATCTAGATCCTGTACTAAGCTCTGAACTTAGGCTGTCTTCCTGAGAATTCTCAACTTAGTGATTGGATCAGAGGCGTAAGCTGAACAAAAAAATGGTGCATGATCATTTCCCTCCATAAGTTATAAAGCCAGTGTATTCTGCTAAAGGCAACTGCAGTAGCTGTATGTAGAATCCTAGTGCTGGGCTTGAGTGAGTCCACAGTGTAGGTGTGAGAGGAGCAGGGAGGAGAAGGAGACAGGGCAGAGAGTAAGACACAGACGAAAAAACGCTGATGTGTGTGCACATTATATATAGTGGTCACTGGGTGGACCACTTGGAGGACTGGCTTTAAAACTTATTCTATTGTCACAGCCTACCGTATCATCTGTCTGGTTTTGTGGCTCTGGTTATACTCTGGTGTGATTTTTTTTTCCTATGCTGAAGACACAGAGGAGAAGGTGTTTAAGTATGACAGACTTGTGTACCAATTCCTAGGATGAGGCAGAACTATTACAAAAGGCAGAGGTTAGGGAGGACTTCTGAGAACTGTCTTCTGGCTGCATCAGGCTGTTGTACTCATGAACTCGTAGTAGCTGTGCTTGGCTAGACAAGACCTACAGAAGATCTAGCCATGCAGAAACCCACCCTGCATGGGGAGGGCCTCACAAAATACCACTTGTAGCTAAGGAACCTTGGCAGATAAAGGCTGCTGAGGTAGGGAGAGTCAGTTGTCTTCAAGGAGGTGGGCCCTATTAGGTTGCCTGTGCTCTGGTGGATGGCCCTACACTCATGCACTTAAGGATAGCACTAATTAGACTCAGTGGACCATGAAGATAGAATATGAATTTGGTACAGGGTTTTCGGTAAGGGGAATCTGGAAAGAGGTGGAGAGGAAATTCAGACACTGTTGGTATCAAGATGCATTGTATACAGGTATGAATTATCAAGTAGGGATGTTTTTAAAGAATGTGTTAGGGACTGTGATTGCCTTAGTGACTATTAAGGTGCTTCATTATTTTATTAGACTGACTAGCCCTTCCCTTCTAACAAAAGTAGATGTTGGCATGGTGGGCCAATGGTTCATTCAGTCCTACTGCCTTTTCTTCCTTTATTCCAGCATTCCATCACGTCCATGCTTTCCTCCTTACTACATACCACATAACCAAGACTCTCACCTAAGGCATGGTGCTACCATTTTAATGTTCTTTGAAAATGCAGGGGGTCAGCAAGGATGGATTGACCCTCTGTGGTCATGAGATGGATCCTTCCTCTGCTGTTCCTTTAAGTGTTTTGTTAATGTCTATGCAAAGCAGCTTATAACTATTAGTCAGCTGTTACGATTATGTGGTTGGAAAAGTAGACACAAAGCACAAGTTAGGTGAGTTCACCTTTGTAGACAGTGAAAGTATCACCATATATGTCTAGTTTTAGCTCTACACTTCTTAGTTGCATAGTAACAATTCTCAGCTAAGTTTCCTTTGTTTTTTACATTTTCTTATGTTCCTTATAACTTGCACTGACTATGTTCTTTAGCTCCTTTCCTTTCCTCAATGTGACTGCCAAAATAAAATATAAATGCTGAAACTTACTGCCAACTATTTAGGTGAATTATGTTGAAGTTTTTGTCTCTAAAAACTTTAATTATTGTGTTTATAAATGCAAACTTTTCTGCTTGTAATTTCCTTCAAAGTAAGATGAATTTATATAGAATTAGACTGAAATATATGGATATTAACAGTGTATAAGTTATTTTGGTATAAGATATATATTTCTTAGGCAATATAGATGTTTACTTTTGAAAGGAAATTTAATACTCTTACTTTTTAAAAGCATATGTCAGAAAACGGGAGCAAAAACGTGATCCCAGAGGTAGGGTCCTATTTTCAGGGGAACTTACTGAGCCTACTTTTACAAGAGTGTAAATGTTTACCTAAGCAAGAAGGTGAAGTCTGTTATGCCCAATAGAGGACATTGTGCAGTGCTCTTTTACAGGAAACATTCGGCAGACAGTGGGTGTTTTACACAAAGTCCAGTGAGTTGTCTGAAGCAATTTGCTCATCTATACACTATGCTTAAAATAAACACTACCTGGGAACTTGCCAGCCTGTTTTTTTCTACCTCTTATTCCACACCCTAGATTTTGTCACCTGCCAAAGTCAAATATGTCTTATCTAAACAGTTGAGATAAGCATGGAGTCAAACCCACTATGGTCAAATCAACAAACCTCTCCAAAAACAGAAATGAAATACAATATCACCAGATTAAACAGTCTACAATGGCAATCATGTTTGCATTTAAAGATTTTATTCGGAAAGGATTACAGTCTTAGTATCCATTTTTTCCCCTGCCTAGACAAGAAGGCGACATACTGACTCAACAAAATGCATTTGTTCTCCAGTAGTTTAACTTGTACAGTTCTTATAAACAGAGCCTATAGGTACACGCAGCCTACCGACTTAATCAGAAACGTCCGTCCTTACCCTCATGTAAGCAAGTTTGCTTGGCACATACCAATCTTGAGTTGTGTATCACATTGACTTCTTTCTTCCCAGCCAGAAAGTCTGTAGCCTATGTGTAAAATTTAGAATTCTGGCCCCACCAAAATAAAATTCCCTAAAAAGAGAAGATGGGTTAAATAAAGGTCAATTTCAAAATTTCAAAATTAATAATTTTACAAATATGCCCTTTTCTTCTTTTAAGTAACATTCCATTTTAATTATTAAGAAGCTATAAGGTCTGCAAGAGGAGGGGCTACATGAAGTCTGCAAGGGGAGGGGCTACATGCAGTCTGCAAGGGGAGGGGCTACATGAAGTCTGCAAGGGGAGGGGCTACATGCAGTCTGCAAGGGGTGGGGCTACATGAAGTCTACAAGGGGAGGGGCTACATGAAGTCTGCAAGAGGAGGGACTATATGAAGTCTGCAAGATAAAGGACTGTACCTGTTACCTTCATCACTCCATCTTCAGGGTTAGGAAGAATCTCCAGTTCAGATTTTGAACTCTTGAATAATTGTTCCATGAATGAATGGTAGGTGTTTTCAGAAAACCATACTGTCTCCTTTGTAGGCAAATGCAACTACTTTGTACTAGTTGCATCCTTTGCTGATCCTGAAAGGGATGCTTCTGGAATGACTGTCCTCCTTTAGGGAAATGATCCCTTTTGACATCCTACTCCGTTGGCTGCAGTTCTGTTTTGTGTAGTAACGAAGGGGCACTAGTCATCGCAGCATTATCATTGGGTGGAGGCACTTTTCAGGTGTTACCAACGATGATGTATTTCTGACCATGGATATTTTCATATACTGCCTGCTAACTTCAAATCTGTCCATTTCCCCATAGTTCTCCATGTGCAAAACAGATGATTAGTTTGATTGGATATGTGTGTGTGTGGTTCTAGCATGCTGTCATTCTAAATGGAAATATGAAATACACACTCCTATTTTTTAACCTATATTTTGTTTGACAGGAACAAATATATCCACAATGGCACATAGCATCCTTGTATGCTATGAAGTATAAACATTTTAAGGAGCTTTTAATCTGACCATACAAAGTAATGAGTTTGATTTTGGCATTGTCATGAATTCTTCCTCTTGTCAATCCTTGCCCTCCACTTTGTCCCCTTCCTCCACTTTCTGGCCCAGTCCTCCCTTCAGCAGGCTCCTTCAACCTTTTGATTTTTGAGCGCTGACTATGCCAGACTGCTCCACACAATAGATCTGTTATCTCTACTCTTAATAACAATATGGCCACCTACAGACCCATTTCCCTTATGAAAAACCCGAGGCCCCAAGAGCCTACAAATACCCTTAGGAAACAGAGCTGATTAGGTGCAGACCCATGTTTTACATCCGGGTCTGTGTGGATTTCAGAGCATAGATGTAAGTTTCAACTAATTTGGGGGACACTATAACATTTCATTGATTTTAGTACATTAAAACATCTTATTGAAAAAATTGTGGACTTGAATGAGAAAAACACTATTAAGATATAGGCCCTTACAAATATGAGGGACAGAGTGCTGTTCTTTTATGTGGAATCCAAAAACAGGGGCATTGACTTATCCTCCATTTAACATACATAGACTTTACATAATTCAAAATGACTTCAGAAAAGTCAAGAGCCTATATATATGAGTATTTAAAGAATGCCAAGCCAAAAGTCTCATAAGATTCCCATAGGGTGGCTTAGGAATAATGTCTCCCAGGGAAAGACTGAGAAATTAGCTCACAGTTAAATCTATATGTACATATTTTCTGTATTTTGCTTCATCCTTATTTTTCTCTGCATGCTTGTGTGTGTGTGTGTGTGTGTGTGTGTGTGTGAGAGAGAGAGAGAGAGAGAGAGAGAGAGAGAGAGCATTCATGTGTGTGGCTATGTGTGTGGAGGTCAGAGGTCAGCATCAGGCATCTTCCTCAATCACTTTTCTACCTTGTTTTTTTGAAACAGAGTCTGGTACTACACCTGGAGCTCACTGCTTTGGCCAGATTAGCTGTCTAGTAAGTTCCAGGAATCCTCCTGTCTCCAGCTTCCCACACTGAGGTTACAGCTGCATGCTGTGATACCCATATTTTTAATGCAAATATTGGAGGTCTAAATGGATGTCCTCAGGCTTGCTCAGCAAGCACTTATGGACTGTGGTAGTTTGAATGTAATTGACCCCCATAAGCTCATAGAGAGTGGCACTATTAGGAGCCATGGCTTTGTTAGGATTGGTATGAATGACCTTATTGGATGAAGTGTGTCACTGTGGGATGGACTTTGAGGTCTTACATACTCAAGCCATGCCCAGTGTTTCAGACCACTTCCTGTTGCCTGTAAGTCAGAATGTAAGAACTCTTAGCCCTTTCTCTAGCACCCTGTTTGCCTGCATGCTGCCTTGCTTCCTGCCATGATGATAATGGACTAAACCTCTGAACTGCAAGCGAGCCACTACAATGAAATGTTTTACTTTAAAAGAGTTACCATGGCCATGGTGTCTCTTCAAAGCAGTAGAAACCCTAAGACACTGACTGAGCCATCTACCTAGGCCTCTTTTCATATTTTCTATGAATTACAGTACTATAGTAGGAGAGGTGGACAGAATTGGATTCACTTTTCTCTTCTGAGCTATGGCAAAAACTGTAAATGGCACTAACCCTGTGTCACGTTTACCACAAAACAAACAGATTGTCTGAGTTTGGATATACCCACATTCTTGTTGGTGCTTGATCACCCAACTTGTCCAGATGCTGGAGCATGTGTAGTGATGGGCAGCTTGAAGAGGGCTATGTAATTTCTGTCTCTCAAGGGTGAACTGTTTAGATGAATGCAGTAGCAAACTGCCTTTTGGTAAACCGAATCTTCCTTAAGGCATTAGCAGGATTTTTTGGCCTAACTGAGCAAAACAAAGCCACATTTTTAAAAGTGCTCGACTGCATCTTTAGGTGATTTTTCTTATCAAACACATTTTGACAGTTCTTTTCTTTCCTCTTTTTTCTTTATGAGCCCTCCAGGTGCGAATATTTTCAGTGGGGGATTAGCACACAGGTATTTTCTCATAAAGGAATGTCACGCATATAATTCTTGATTCTTTTGTGATTGAGCTGCTTGGAAAGATGCAGTCTTTCGAGGCATCTATGCTTCACTGAGTTTTTGTCTTAGTCAGGCATAGCGTTGCTGGGATGAAGTACCCTGACCTAAAAGCCAGTTGGGGAGGAAAGGGTTTATTTGCTTTACACTTCCCTATCACTGTTCATCATGGAAGGAAGTCATGATGGGAACTTAAACAGGGCTGGAACCCGGAAGCAGGAGCTGATGCAGAGGCCATGGAGGAGTGCTGCTTCCTGGCTTGCTTACCATGGCCTGCTCAGCCTGCTTTCTTATAGAACCCAGGACTACCATTCCAGGGGCAGCCCCACTTACAATGGGCTGGGTCCTCCCCCATCAATCACTAAAGAAGAAAACGCCTTACAGTTGGCTCTTCTGGAGACATTTTCCTAATTGAGGTTCCCTCCTTTCAGATAACTCTAGCTTGTGTCAACTTGATAGAACACTATCCAGCACAGTTTCATATAGCAATTCTAGACATTTCCAAACAACGGTTTCCCCTTTCTTCATTGAGACAGAGGATCTTCCCACAATAATGTCTGTCTGCTGCCCTTGACTTTGTGATCTCTCTCTTTTCACTGCAGCTTTCTGTGCACTTGGCAGCAGGTATTCTTGCCCATGCCAGTATTGAGTTTTTGTTTCTTCAGATGTCTTTGCCTTTGTGAGCCTATGGGAGTCGTAAGGTAAATGTACTATAAAATGGGGCACCTGTATCCTAAGGCTAGCTATGGTGGTTTCTCTCTGAAGGATGGGTCACAGTGTTTCCATTTTACCTCTGAAATTTTTCTAAGCTAAGGAAATGTCAAAACACAGGTCTCTGAAGCCTAGTTCCAGTGGATACCTCTACAAAAAACTTTTGGGGTATAAAGTGCCAGAAATATCATGGAAGAAGGAGCAGGAAAATCGTAAGAGCCAGAGGATCAGGTAGTTTGCTGTGAGACAGTGTCTCCTAGTATTTTAAGAAGTTCCACCCATGAAGCCTAACCAGCATGAGCTGAATGAGGACAATAGCAATAGAGATCCCAAAGTGAATGGGGTAGAGGCCATAAGACTCAATACCATGTAAAGAACTACAGGCAACTAAATAGAAGTGCTGACGGAGAAATCGCCTTCTCCAAAGAAGAGCAACATAGAGTAATTTGGTTATACAATACCCATCGATCAGCCCTGAAAACATACATACAAGTAACATTATACAGACCCAACACATTGTATTTCTATATGTGTGTGTGTGTATATATATATACATACATACACATGTTACATACATACCTATGAACATGCATGTATTTATGTAACAATAATGAAACCAGGCCATGCATTTGGAAGAGAGCAAGGAGTATGGATAGGGGTCGAGAGGGAGGAAAGGGGAGGGGAAAGTGATGTAGTTATAGTATAATCTCAAAATATAAAAGGAGTAATTTAAAAATGGCTACAGTATTTCGGACACCCTAGCAGCCCAGTGATAGCCAAAGCAAGATCTGTGCTACTTTTGCAGTCTCCACGGAGGGACATGGTGTGTCTGCAAGTGTGCATGCTCATGAACACGGAGGCCAGATATCAACCTTTGGTATCTTCCTCTATTCCTCTCCATCGTCTTCCCTGAGGCAAGATCTCTCACTGAACCTGGAGCTCACTGGCTAAGTATCATCTTCCCTTCTTCAGCACCAGGGTAACTAGGTTCCATGGCCAGCTTTTATGTGGGTGCTGGGGATCCAAACTCAGGTCGTCATGCACACATGGCAGGCAATTTACTGACAAAGCCATCTTCCCATGATTTATTTCTGTAAAATGGGTGTGTGTACGTGGGAGGGAGGCGCGGTCTGGGTGTACTGATGACTTTTGCTTATGGAAGAGTTTAGAACTCAGCGGATCTGGAGATCCATATGAGAGTAGTAGTTAGGGAATATTCCAGAGGTTATGTTGGCTAGAGTCTGAGGTTGCTATTTGTTAGACATCCCATTTGTCCATGAAAATGATTGCATCTTTTGCTACAGTGATTCCAGCTGCCACCGGAAATTGTTGGGAACAATGAAACCAGGGTAGATGTTGACTAAATGTTCTCAACCACCCACAACACTGTTCTCAGGTAGCTGTAACTGTTGCCTGGATGACTAGCATCATCCTTAGTACACAATGGGGTACTTCAAACATAAAAGCATGATATTATAAGTGGAATGTTTCACTCAAAGTTCTAGGAGATAAATATGAAGAAAATAGTTTAAAAAGAAAAAGGATTAAGAAAATTAGACCCGCTTCAGAAAAGATAACATACCACTACTGTCTCTGTTTTTACTGCCTAATTATAATGTTCTTCCTCTTCGATACCCTTTGGTATAACACCTTCTCTTCTAAAACTTAATTTTGGAGTTTGCTGGGCTTAATCTTGAAGGAGTCCTCAACAGGTAGCTGAGTGATCCTGAGCATAGGAGAAATTGTCTTTCCCCGGAACTATTAAGACTTCCTGATACTAAATGGTTTGTCCTGAAAACACACATACAAGGAACCTTATACATAGTGAACTAGTTTTACTTATATATTAAGAAATATATATATATATATATGTATACATATGCACACATGTATATACAAACAATTAAGGAAAAGATGTCATAAATTTAAAAAAGAGCACAGAGAAGTACATGGGAGAGTTTGGATGGAGAAAAGGGAAAGGGGAAGTGATATAATTATATTAATCTCAAAAAACAATAAAAAGAATTTGAAAATTAATAAAAACTCCATTGTAGGCTGAAGAAGTAGCTCAGAGAGGAACCTGTTTACCTTGCTAATGTAAGGTGCAATGCCCAGAACACACATTAGAAAAAAATCATAGTGACATGTTCTTATAACCCCAGCAATGGGGAGAAGATAGATGTCTCTAAGGCTTGCTGGCCATCTAGCTCAGCCTACTTCATGAGTTCCGAGTAGTAATAGTAGTGCAAGATGCAGTCTCAAAAAAATTAACATAGATGGTACCTGAGAAACAACATCTAAAGAGATTCCTTACCTTCCCACATAGCTGCATACTCATGCATATGCACCTGTACCCCCCCCCCCCCCCGCCCACCATGTGCCTTCCTTCTCCAGTAAAACTGCACTGAGGTTCCGTCTTACTCACAACTATAAAGGTAATCATTAAAAAAAATCAATAAATATCAAATGCTAGTGAGGGTGTGGACAACAGGGGGCCTTTATATACTGCTGTATATATATATACTGTGTGTATATATATATACACACACATACATACATACATACACACACACAAACACACACACACACACACACACAAATATGGGAATTCTAGAGAAACAGAGGAGAAAAAAGATGGGAGGGGCAAGAAAAGGGGCAAAAGAGAATGAGAGAAAATATGTTTAACATACAATATAATCATGGATGAAAAATTTTAATGAAATTAACAATTACATTGAGATATATCCCCCGTGTCCCTAGTCTCTCCAGGACTTTTTATCATAAAGGAATATTGGATTTTTTTCCAAAGGCCTTCTCTGCATCTCATGAGACAGATGATCATGTGGTTTCTGACTTTTATTCTATTCATGTGATGGATTATGTTTGTTGAGTTATATATGACAAACTATTTCTGCATCTCTGGAATAAAGCTGACCATCATGATGGAAATCCTTTTGATGATTGAATTCATTTGCAAGTATTTCACTGACAATATTTGTATCTATGTGATGACTGAATTCATTTTGCACATATTTCACTGACAATTTTTGCAAATCAGAAATATTGGCCTATAACTTTCTTTGAGTTGTGTGGTTTTGGTATTGGTGTATCATTACTATTGTAAAAAGAATTTGGAAAATTACTGCTTCTGTATCACTGGATGGTATAAGTTTATTTAAATTACTTGCCTCATTGGTTTAACGTTGGTAGGTCATACAGAATTAGACATTTATTCATTCCTTTTAGGTTTCCCAGGCTGGTATAATACAGAATTTTAGGATGTCATCTGATTCTCTGAATTTCCTGTGACCTTGGTACTGTCTCCCCCTCCATCTCTATTTCGTTAGTTTGGTTCACTACTTCTTCTTCTTGTTCATTTGGCACAAGTTTCACCAATCTTCATAATTTTAAAATTAATAATTACAGAAAACGATGGATACAGCAAAAAGAAGAATGTGTCCTGTGAGTTTTACTTGACTATGAATGACTTTATTATGTTCTGAGGGTGAAATCTTATACTTAAATCAGTATTAATATTTCCTTTGTAGTTTTCCTACAGATCTCTTACTGTGTCATCAAAGAAATATAAAAATTGCTAGGGCCATTAGTCACTAATGAATTTCAAAATGACTTAGGCTAGATTCATTTAGATTTTCCTTAGACTAAACTATAAAACTAAAGGAGAAAATTTCATACATGAATTAGCCATTTTTATTGCTTCATATATTTTGTTATATATTATCTCAACAAATATTATGAATTAATCTCTTAATTTTAGTAATTTGTGCTGTTTGGTGTAATTTAATAATAAGGAATTTTGGCTAAAAATCTTCCTCTTGGATTTATATAGGAACACTAATTTTTAAATTGAGGGGATTATTATTAGAGTGGAAATATCATATTCTACTTGGTGCAACATTTGTTGGTGAATTTGGGCTCTGGTCCCAGAACTGTTACATTACTTACCTTGGTTAGATTTTTCATCCATCCTGTACTTCAATTTCCACTTTTCTTTCTTAATTCTTTCTTGGGACTTTTGCCAGTATCAACTAGTAAATGTGTACTTTAAGTTTTGAAGGGGAAAGACATAGTAAATTGCCTCAGTTATCAAAATAAATATATCAAAATCGTGATTATCCACACTGTGATTTTTCTCCTGCAAATCTTTAATCTCATGAGTGCTTCTGCAGTGGCTCCTTGGCAAAAGTCCCTTGTGACAATTTTGCCTCATTTCCAGTCTTAAAAGTCCATGGGAAACAGATTAGTTTTAATGAACTTATAATGAATCCACCCAATTCAAAATAGAACATTCTGAATCCCCCACCCACCCACCAGATCATTCAGGGAACACATTCCTGAGTAATGATGACCTATTCTGTCTGTGATCATCTTAATATAAACACCAAACAATACCTTCACCAGATGTTTTGGGTAAGCTGGCATGCATGAACAGTTATTGGCATTAAGCTAGGACACAGTCATTCAAGGAATGACCTGCCTACCTTTCTAGTAGTACACAGAAAAAAAAAATCAAATGTGTTTAGTTGAACAGTGAAAGACCCATTTATATTTCTCTAACATTTGAGCAATCCTCATGGGATGTAGTTTGTAATGTCTTAGTTAGGGTTACTATTGCTGTGATAAAACACCGTACCAAAAATAAGTTAGATAGGAAAGGATGTTATTTGACTTACAATCCTATACCATAGTCTGTCACTGTAAGAAGTCAGGACAGGAGCTCAAGCAGGACTGGAACCTGGAGGCAGGAGCTGATGCAAAGGCCATGGAAGGATGATGCTTACTGGCTTGCTTCCCATGGCTTACTCAACCTGCTTTCTTATAGAACCCAGGACCCTCAGCCCAGGGGTGGCCCCACCAACAATGGGCTGGGTCCTCCTGCATCAATCCCTAATTAAGAAAATGCCAGGGCAGTGGTGGCACACGCCTTTAATCCCAGCACTCGGGGTGGGGTGGGGTGGGGGGACAGAAGCAGGCAGATCTTTGTGAGTTCAAGGCCAGCCTGGTCTACAGATCGAGATCCAGGAAAGGCAAAAAGCTACACAGAGAAACCCTGTCTCGAAAAACAAAACAAAACAAAAAAAATGCCCTATAGGCTTTCCTACAGCCTGATCTTATGGATGCACGTTCTCAGCTGAGGATCCCTCCACCTCAAAAACTCAAGATTATGTCAAATTGACCTAAAACTAGCCAGCACATAGGACAAGTGAAATATTTTAAAATTTGACACCTGAGCCATTGAAATTCCTAGGACATGGTCTTTGGAGTGGGGCAAGCATACACACTGAAGTTCATGTGCACTCCAACTGCTGGTTATGAACAGATTGCCTGATATGGCTAAACATCATTTCACAGCTGTCTTATGGTAATTTACATTCTTCTCTTTGCCTCCCCCCACTCCCGCAGCTGTTGTGAACTTGGACAATTCCGTGGTTGACCTGGAGACCCTTCAAGCTCTCTATGAGAATGTGAGTAATAGTTCTTTTGTGTGATCTTCTCACTACATGTGTATGTTCATATGTGAGCTGGCTGTTTTAATGTCATCTGAGTAAACTCAGTCTACATGCAGTAGGGTTTTATGTGTTCGTAATATTTTCTGGGAACATATTGGGCAAAATGTGATCTCAAGGTTTTTTGGGCTGACTCGACAGATGCTGCTTTTAAAGTTATTCATGTGTGGTTGATAATGTTGTGCACCCCAATAAACTTATCTGGGGGTCAGAGAACAGCACAGCCACTATATTAAACATAGGTTTAGGCAGTGGTAGCACACACCTTTAATCCTAGCATTCAGGAGGCAGAGGTCTGTCTGGATCTCTGTGAGTTCAAAGCCACACTGCAAACAGCCAGGCATGGTGACACACACCTTTAATCCCAGGAAGTGATGGCAGGAAGCAGAAAGGTATATAAGGCGTGAGGACCAGGAACTAGAGATGGTTAAGCTTTTAGGCTTTTAGCAGCAGTTCAGCTGAGATCCATTTGGATGAGGACTCAGAGGCTTCCAGTTTGAGGAAACAAGATTAGCTGAGGAACTGGCGAGGTGAGGTTAGCTGTGGATTGTTCTGTTTCTCTGATCTTTCAGCGTTCACCCCAGTACCTGGCTCCGGGTACTTTTTATTAATAAGGCCTTCTAACAATTTGTGCTACATTCATGTTTCCTCTTCTGAAATAATAGCAGTGCTTGTGTGGGCACTAACTTCAGCCAAGCCTTTCTCTCTGCACTTCACAGATTTAGAATACTTTCTCAGTTTTCAGCCTTTCAAAGTAAACTAATTTTATAATATCTTAGTATTTGCAGGACACATCTGTGCCTCGTGTCTTTTTAAAATTGTTCTGCACAACTTTATAATTTTTGTCTTCTATTAGAAACAGATAATTTATACATATCCATGATATATAAAGTGATATCATGGTTTATCAATGTGGAATAAGTCTAATTAATATTAGACTCATAAAGTCAAAAACTTAGCTTTTGTGGTAAGAACATGGGACATTTAATCTATTAGCAACTTTGTAAATACTTTGTATAAGATTATGTACCTGTGATGGTTTGAAAGAAAGTGGCCCCCACAGGTAGTGACACTGTTAAGATACGTGGCCTCGTTGGAGGAAGTCTGTCACTGTGGGGTGTGGGCTTTGAGGTCTCCTATGCTCAAGCTATGTTCAATGTCACATTTCACTTCCTGTTGCCTATGGGTCAAGATACAGAACTCTCAGTTCCTTTCTCCAATACCATGTCTGCCTGCATGCCATCATGTCCCATCATAATGATAAGATACTAAACATCTGAAACTATAAGCCACCCAATTAAATGTTTTCCTTTATAAGAGTTGCTGTGGTCATGGTGTCTCTTCACAACAATAGAAACCCTAACTAAGACAGTACCGCACTTTGAAATGCATCTCCAAAGGCCTTCATTCCTCCATATTAATTGAGGGATTGTATCCTTCCCTTATTCTCTCCTCATTGGGCTCAGCTCCACTACTTGTACTCTGGTATTCACTACTTATACTCTGTTTCTCTAAGCTTAAATAATTTAGCTTCTACATATAACACTTGGTGTTTTTTAATATATATATATGGTTTATTTTATTTAGCATAATGCTTTCAAACTCCATCTATATTGCATCAAATTTGTTTCTTTTCAAGGCTGAAAAATATTGATTGTATGTGTGTGTGTCTGTGTGTGAGTATATGTTATAGTTTTATTTGTTCATCTGTTAGACACAGCATAATGCTGGTGATTTGAGCATTTTGAATAGTGATTCAGTGACCATGGGAGCACAGATAGATGCCTCCTAACCATACTAGCGTTAAATCTTTTGAGCCAATGTCTAGAAGCAAGATTGCTAGATAATGTGCTGACTTCATACAATAGATTTTGGGGAATATCTATGCAGTTTAACATTATGGCAGTCCTAATTCATGGCACCACACACAGTATTCAACATTCACAGACTTCCGTCTTTTTACATATTGCTGTTCTGGGAGATGTGAAATGTCATCACACTATGAATTCAGTTTATATTTCTCTGATGATTAGTAAGGCTGAGCATATGCCTATTGGATAATTCTATGTCCGGAGAACCATTTATTAAGATCCTTGGTGCCTTTTGCAGTTGGCTATTTTGTTTTCTTCTATTTAGATGTTGAGTTTCTTATATATTTTGTAGGTAAAGTCTTCACCAGTTGTATACATTTCTTGGTAATGTGTATCCCTTGTTGGTTATTGTTAACAATAATCATTAGTAGGTTTGTGTGGGAACTTTCATACTTTCCTTTCCACACCATCATTGCAGACTCCCTGTGTCCTGCTTAAGACTGTTAGTTACACTATCGAGTTTTGTGCCTGTGTGTACTTTATGCTGTTGATTAATTAGTATCTTTTCCTTGATCTTAAAGAATTGTTTTTGGTAATTCCCATAGGGCCCAGGTTGAGTGTTGAGCATGGGTTTGTCAGAATTTTAGTTGGGTTTTTGTTGACTTATTTGTTTTAGTTTGTTGGTGGTGCTGTTTTGGTGTCTGAGATGAGGTGTCACTGTGTAGTCCTGGCTGGTCTTGATGGCCCAGAGATCCACTCACCTCTGCCTTTCAAGTGAGTGCTAGGATTAAAGGAAAGTATCCCCATACCGTAGTTTTATTTCTCCTTCATTTTGGAAAGATGGCTTTTGGGGGTGAAATACTATTGGTTGGCATGTTTTTTCACTTTGAATATTTTTTTTGTTGTTTGTTTGTTTTACATCTACTTATTTACTCTCTCTCTCTCTCTCCCTCTCTCTCTCTGTTGTGTGTGTGTGTGTGTGTGTGTGTGTGTGTGTGTGTGTGTATTTATATAGTATTTGTATACCACTGCTTGTGTGTGGAGGCCAGAGGACAGCTTAACAGGATTAAGTTCTCTCCTATCATTTGAGTTCTGGGGATCAAATTCATGTGGTCATACACGGCAGCAAGTGTATTTATCTGTTGAACCATCTCACTGCCCCGCTGTATGTTTCTAATCTTTGGATTTTCATTGACTTCGTGGGCTTCTCTTTGATTTGAATTTGGTTGGAGGTCTCTGATCTTCCTCTACCTGGAGACTGACTTTTTTGCCCAGATTAGCCATTATTTCAATAAATATGCTTTATTGCCCTTTGTAGTTTTTCTGTTCTTGGTGGCATCCTTTAAGTCATGTGGGCTTTCTTCATTCTTTATCTCTTTCCCTTTTGTTCCTGATTGAAACCATTGCTTCGGAACTGATTGTTCAGTGAGGACCCTGTCTTTAGAGTGGCCATAGCAGTCTTCATCTCTTGGATTTTCTTCAAAAATACTATTTTTCATTCTGTGTTAGAGATTTAGTTTTGTTGTTAATTGTCTATTTGTATATTCTTGTAGTTCATTGGACATCACAGAAACTATTCTAAATATTTTTTGTCATTTCATAGATATCTTTTTCTTTGGGATCCATTGCTAAAACTTTGTTTATTGCTTTTAAAGGTGTCTTGTTTTCACACTTTCTGGTTTTTATACATTTTCTGGCTTCACTGTGTCGCTCGTGATCATAGACAGTCTACCTGGAAATGACCATGAGCAGGCTCAGCTTGACTGATTACTGTGGCCCTCCTCTTTGATCTGAGCTCTGGCTGCACAGCTGCGTAGTCTCCATAACACTGTGGCCACCTCTGGTTGGGCCAGGACATAGGGGATATACCCCGGCCAGATGGCACCATTGTTTTAGTTTTTACTTAATAGGCCTGGGTTTAAGAAGAATCTCTGTGTGTCATTAAGTGGTAGTGCCATAGTGGCAGATATGAATATCTACGTACACATACAGTTCACATCGCTTTCATTGTAATATAGTCACAGTAAAATCCCCAAGCATATTTAATGGGTGTATACGCTTATATTTGCCATCATTTCCCCATTTAAAAGCTCTTTCTTCACTCTTAGATTAACCCAGCATCTTTACCATTCACCCAAGGAAATATTTCCTCATTTTTGAACATAGATCCTTTCAGTGGTGAATGTTCTTGATGTTCTTTTATCTTAGCATGTTTTTATTTCATCTTCATATTTAAATGACATGTTTTTTCTGGATAGAGAATTATGAACTAACAATTTATTTCAGCATGTAGGAATTACATTATTCTCTGACCTCCATTGTTTCTGGTGTGTCTGCATTGTGCCTGCCATCACTGCTGTTCTGTGAGCAAAGTGGTCTCTTCCTTCTTGTTGATTTTTAGTCTCTTCCTTCTTCATCTTGCTTTAATCAGATTCATTACGATATAGCTGGTGTTCTTTTTTGGATATATTCTCAATGGACATGATGGACTTCCTGATTCTGTAATTCTGTGTATTTCATGTTTAATCATTAATCTTTAAACTTTAAATGTTATTTTCTATACTATCTTCTTACTCCTCTCCTTTGGATTTCTAAGCTTCACATGCTACAGCTGGGATTTTGTACAAGTTCCTGAGATTCAGTTCATCATTTGGTTTTCAGTATGTTTTCCTTCTGTTCACTGTATTGGATAATTCACTGACTCTTACATTCCTCATCTGTCTTCATCTGTTCAACCCATCCAAGAAATGAGGTGATTTCTAATTCGTCTATTTATATTCTAGAATATTTACTTTTTCCAAAAATTAAAGTTTTTTTAAAGTTTTATTTTATTTAGTTATTTTTTTCCATTTATTTTATATACCAATCACAGTTTCTCCTTCCTCTCCTCCTGTTCCCTCCCCCACACTACCATCTACCTGCCTCCCCATCCACTCCTCCTCCCTCTCCATTCAGAAAGGGGCAGGCCTCTCATGGGCTTGAACAGAGCATGGCATAGCAAGTTGAGGTAGGACCAAGCTCCTTCCTTCTCTTGGGAGAATGGGAAAAATTAAAGTTTTAAAAATCATATATTTTTCAATTTTGATAACTTTTACTTCAAATTTAGTAAGTTATGGTTAAACCAAAAAAGAAAAATTGACACATAGACACTTTTAAAATTTAGCCCAATGGTCAATCCAGAAATTTCTAATGCTTTATAGTAAGATTCTTGTCTTCATAATAGGGACAGAAAAAAAAATGTTAGGAGCTGGAACATATAAAAATGTTTACATTTTTGAGACATCGCCAAAGAGAAATTCGTAGACAATATAGAGACAGTTCAAAGAGAAATAAATGTATCTGTCTAATAAACATTTGAAAAAGCTTATATTCTGAATAGTCAACAGGCAAAATAAAATAAGACATCAGTGAGATTCAGTTCTTAAATCTCCAATCAAAAAGTATGATGGTTTTTCAAAACTAAGTAAAAAAAACTGTGAAGTCAAAAGAAAGTACGTGTTATATATATTACGGTCTAACCCCCGTGAAAACAACTTGGCACAATCTAATAGCACCGAGGATGCACTGAACATGCAATCCAGGAATTCTACCCTTCATGCTACAGTCTCAGCAGACTGCCAACCACCAAACACAGTTATAGGTTCAGCACATGGATCCACTCATATGTGTCTGCTATCTGAATGCAACTCCAAGACAAATTGACCTAGACCAGAAGAATTAGGGGAATTTTAAAATAAAGTTTCAAGCTATTAAACTTTAGGACAATTTGTTTCACATGAGAAAAGCCACCTCCCCCTCCCTTCATGCTTCCCTTTGCTGTATGTGAATCTGAACATAAATACAGTGAACATAAAACCAAGATCACATTATCATTATGCAACTAATGTGGAATAATATTTTCCATATGAAGCAATGTGTTTGCTCTTGTTATTTTTTCTATGACTTGAGAAAACCAGAAAAACAAGTGGAAAGAGGAAAATATTTTCCTTGCCATTCCTGGAAAGTAGCTGAGGCTTTTGTGTAGTATAGCTGTGCTTTCCCCCCTCACATGATCTCTGGGGACCTGATATTTCATGGTCACAAGGAGAATTTGCTTTGCCATATTCACTTGAGAAGGGCTGGTTATGGGAGCTGACATGGCTGAGGTGCCCGTGTTTGTAATGTCTTTATTTCTTCATGGTTTTGATGTCTGCTACTCTCCTGTCTCCTTCTGTGGCATTCCCCTTGAATTGAACAATTTTAAAGGGGAGTTTCCCGCTAGTGAATTCCCGCAGCTTTTATCTGACAATAGCTTAACTTCTTTTTCACTTTGGGGGGACAGTTTTGCTGTGTATAAGATTCTTGACTGATTATTTAGTGTTCCTTATCTTTTAAGTGGATCAGCTCACTACTTCCTCACTTCTCAGTTATACCACGTGAAATGTGCTGGTAACCTTACCTGGTCTTCTGGTGTATTGTGTTGCTCCTCTTTCCCAGTGGAGAGATTCTCTGTGCCAGAGTTTGATTACAATGTATCTTGATGTGGGTCTCTCGTTTCAACTTATCTTGATACCCAATCACATGAAAGGTTGGGGAATCTTGATAATCAACTTGCTTGGACTTAGGATCACCATGGCAACAACTTCTGGGTGTGTATTTAGAGGAGTTTCTCTATGGGATTGACTGAGGTGGGATGGCCCACCCTAAATACGAGAAGTACCGTTCCATGGCCTAGGATTCTGAACTTTATAAAAAGGCGAAGTAAGCTGAGCATCAACATTCTTTACTCCCTGCTCTTTGCCTGTGGATCCAATGTGATCAGCCACCTGAAGCTTCTACTGCCATGACTTATTTACCCACCATGATGAACTCTACATTAAGCCAAAGTAAGCATCTCCTTCCTCTTGTCACAGCCACAAGTTAATAACCAATATATGTGGTAACTTGAGACAGAGTACAAACTCTCAGGTTTTATATATATGTGTGTGTGTATATTAGAAAAAAAACAAATGTGTGTGTTTGTGTGTGTGTGTGTGTGTGTGTGTGTGTGTGTGTGTGTGTGTATATATATATTATATATGAGAGAAGGGGGTGAGGAAAAGTAACTCTGTATTGATTTTTCAGAAAGCTGAACCTGCCCATTGACAGAGAAAAGAACAGGCATGGGATTGAGTTTTTAAAGAAATTTGTTAGACATAAGGATATCACTTTAAAAAAGGAAAAAAAAATCTCCTCATTGCTTAAATTGATTTTCCCAAGTGATCTGGAGCTCTGGATCAATGTCCAGTGTGTCCCCGAATACATCCCAGCATCATCCTGTCCCTAGTACCTTTCTCTGCTGTTATAGAATAAGGGGATGTCCGACAGGCGTGTTGCATAGATTGTTTATAGGGGAAGAGAGAGTGGTGGACAGCCCATAGTTAGGTATGAGGCCATGTCCTCTCTTGTCCCCGAAATTGTCACTGTTACTACTCTAACCTCACATGGAGTTGAACTTCTTGGATGTTTATATTCTAAGTGTTCATCATCTTTGGCAAAGCTTCCACCATTAGTTTTTCAGTTCCTCTCTCCTCCTTTCTTCCTGGGTTCAAGCGTTGAGTCTTCTGGCTCTTTGTGTCCCACAGTTTCCCTATGTTCCTTTTGATTTTCTTAAATCTTTTTCTGTTCCTCAAACATGTTACCCTCTATAGTCCTTAGCCCAAGTTTGTGGGTTTTTCTTCTGCCTACTCAAATCTATCTGTCTTTGAATAACTCTAGTGGAAGATTCCTCTCCGGTATTATAGCTTTCAGCACCAGAATTTCATTTTTCATTCCTTTTTTAGATTTTCTGTCTCTTTATTGATGCTGTCATTTTGGCTGCACATCATTTTTCTTGCTATTTTCCATCTCTTTCTTTGAGATATTTAAAAATTCTTTTCATGCACATTATCTAGTGACTTCTCCCTTTGAACAGCTCCCAGTTTCCTGTTACTTGAAAATGTGTTTGATTATTTTTATTTAGAATCTGATAATGCAGATCACTCCCTGGGATTCACTGCTTTGTTGTTGCTGTTGTTGACTTTGACTAGGATGAGTTCTCTTGAGGTAATAATCAGATTGTGGTATGAATTTAAGCTCATTTCTAAGCTCGCAGTCTTATTCTGGGAATGTGTGATCGCTTTCTAACTCTAACCCCATTTTGCACTTGCTTTTATAAGCTAGTTCCCAGAAGCTAAGCAGAAGAAAAAGGGGGTTATGGAAAAAAAATAAAAACTATGACTCTGTAAAACACTTGGAATTTATTTCAGCCAGTCAGGGAGGAGATTCTACAAGTGAGGTGCAATGATGGCTTCCCCTTTCTGTGCACCTGTATGATCAGTAATAAGATGCTGTGATCAAACCACAGAGCACTGATGTTTGGAGCACAATCTCTTTTTTTATTTCCTTCCTTCCTTCCTTCCTTCCTTCCTTCCTTCCTTCCTTCCTTCCTTCCTTCCTTCCTTCCTTCCTTCCTTCCT
>CABHPQ010169158.1:3510-31742 GCA_902168405.1 Peromyscus aztecus | reverse complement strand
TTGTTTTGTTTTGTTTTGTTTTGTTTTAACCAGGAAAGATAACATTTTTTTTTTTCAAAGATATACTGAATATCTGGGATTTTTAGACCTTAATGGAATAGACCATTCTCTGAGCTTAGAATACAGCTCAGGGACAGGGTGCTTGACTAGCATCCATAATGCTTTGAGCTCAGTTCCCAGAACCACAAAAAGATTTTTTTTTTTAAAGTAAACTATTGTCTAATTAATCTGTTTACCTCAATGGTACCTGGCCCAGCAACTGTGACTTTGAGAAAGCAGTCATCATTTAGTATCAGCAGCTATTATCCAGTATCAATTGCCTGGTGTGATCCATGCGAGTGGGGATTTTTTCGGAACTATCCCTCACTCTGCACTTAGCCAAGCACCCCTCATCACGGGCTGCTGCTCACAAATGGGTCTGATTTGCACTGGTATGGACATCTTAGATGTTTATGCTCGCCTAAAGCACTTTGTATATTTTTCTAGGTTCCACTTTTACCTCTCCATCCTAGACGTCAGACACCAACTATCTAGCTAGCATCCTTTAAAGAATACCAGTCCAGATCAAGACAGTCAGATTCAACAGTGCAATGAAAACATTCAGGAAAAAATAGTTGGGGTGAGGGGCACTGTAGAGAATGGGTTCCCAGAGGCCAAGGCGCCCAGGCAGAGGGACCCAGAGTAGGGAGATTGTAGGAGCCAGCCATCAAACAAGGTAACTTCAGTGTCATTCCCCGAGGTTTGCTGTCACAGCATGCCCCCCAACCCGAGTGACTGTGTACAGTCAGGCATTGTTTGCCTAGTTCTGGTGGATCCTGCTGTTCTCCTGAAGCACCCAGAAGAGGTTAATTTACATGTGGTAAAACGTTATTCCTTAAAACTTCAGCTGAGAAAATCAAGAAGGCCAAGGGAATGTGGCAATATTCTTGAGGCTGTGGAAGGGTGTGGATAAACAGGCAGCTCTAGGGTAGAATTCTATCAAAAGGGAAAAGTCACCCTTTGTGTGCTGCGACAGAGCATGTGCATGCTGTGCTGATGTTCATGCTTCCTGTTTTATGAATCCTATGCTTGGGGAACTTGTGCAGTTTGTATATGTAAAGTAGATGGAGGTCATGATGAGTGACAGGCTGAGAGAGGACATCAAAGTCACTTGGAGCTCCGGTGACAGAATAGCAACCAGCATCATGAAAGGAAACAACTACCAATGAGGATGAGGAGGGATGAGGAGGCAGGACTCACATCAGAGACATCAGAGGGAAAACAAGAGAAAGAGAAGGGCAGGGGACATCTAGGCTTGCCCTGGGTGCACTCGGTGAACTGGCCTGGGAATGTGGCTCAGTGGGTAGAGTGCTTGCCTACCCACTACCTAGCATGCACAAAGCTCGGGATTCGAATCCCCAGTGCCACATAAACCCAACATGGTGGTGCACTCTCTGACACCTCTCCTCTCTCCTCTCTCCTCTCTCCTCTCTCCTCTCTTCTCTCTCTCACCTATCTAGTCCAATCTGTACTGTCTCATAGGTGTGGAACTTGGTGGCTATGGATTTTTAAAGCTTCAGATAAAAATCAATACCTCTGTTAATCAGTGTATAATATGCCATACATGTAAAAGCAAGCCATCAAATTTGCATATTGTGATCCCAACTAAAAATTCAAAATCTACCAATAAATAGAATATATAGGAAGAAATATACAAAACTCTTAATAATTGCTAAGAGAGTGGCATTTTTTTTCTTAGTTGACCTTTCTCAACTTTCTTTTAATGATGATACATTATTTCCATAATACTTGGGGAGCTTGTAGTTCAGGCAGCACTATAGGATGACCTATTCTTCAAAAATCAGCCGAAAAACTCAGCTAATGTTCACATCCCACCAATCATAGAGCCCAATTATCAAAGACATGGGAAAAATCTAAGCAAGCCCTTTGTGTCTGTCTGGGGTTTCTAAGAAGAGACCAGTTAACTACAATTCCTGCCCATGGGTAGAATCATTTGTATGACAGGCTCAGATCCCCTAAACCATGATTGCTACAAGAGATTATATTTATTCACTGAATCCATACATTTTGTTATTGGGGATGATTTTGTTCACTTAAGCTGTTACCTAATGATATGCATATGCTTTTGATAATTAACTCATCATATACTAAGATATGGATATATGAAGGCATATAGAGCCTTACTGTCTGATGGTACCAACATTAGAGTGGGTTGCTACCAGGTCCCATGTGCAAATAAAAGGAGATTCATTTGAGGGATTGTCTTCCATACTAAAAGAACTTAAATAATGCATAGCTGATGCATGCAGTGATTTCTTGATAGATGTATTATCCTATTTTAACTCATTATAGGCTTTGCTTTGTTAAGTCTCTGTCGATGGGGGTTGGAAACCAAATTATGTGTATCAGACTCTATGTTTGACTTTTGACTCGAGAATTACTCCTGCTGAATAGAATGTTTCCCTTCTAGCATCAGCTCCAGCCTCTCTTGTCAATATCCTTTATTTCAGTTTGAGCCTGGACTTGCTATAGGAGTGAATTCACTTGGGAATGGAGCCAACACAAGCGGGAAATTGAAGAAGAGAGAAAAAGAAAACAGGGCCTGATCGATGCTGGCCTTGTGGCGGTGAGCTGAGTAACTCCAAGGAATCTGTTAATGTCAGGAGTCAAAGAATTCATTTACCTAAAGAGATCCAATTTACTTTTCTGACTAAAATAAATCGTAATGGTCTCTCTGAAGACTTTAATTCTAAAGTGAAATCATCCTCTTTACTAATCTCACTTAAAACAGAAGGAAAGAAAGAGAAAGTGTTTGATGTATGTTGAACTTTGATAAATCTCTAATTCGTACCCCAAAGTATAACCTCTAAGTCTAATTTTATGACATTAAATAGAGTCCATGATTAGCACATATTTTTAATTTCAAAAATGATCCCATTTCAGTGTATATTAGATTTCAATAAGAGCTCTGTAGCAATTCTACTAACTGGATATGATGGTGGGTGATTCGTATTACTTATTTTAAGTTTTGTTGCGATTCTTCATTGATAGGTGTGGTGGTCTGAATGAGAATGGGCCCAATAGCCTCATATATTTGAATGCTTAGTTTCCAGTTAGTGGAACTGTTGGGGAAGGATCAGGAGGTGTGGCCTTGGAGGAGGTGTGTCACTGGGAGTGGGCTTCTCTCTCTCTCTCTCTCTCTCTCTCTCTCTCTCTCTCTCTCTCTCTGTGTGTGTGTGTGTGTGTGTGTGCGTGGAAACTTATACTATGCATTCTCTAACTTTTTCCTTCCAAGAGTTCCAATGTGATACTTCATTTGGGTATCTTTGTCTTCACGAAACTGAAACAAACTTGGACTGCCTTCAACAATGAGTTTTAGACAATGAGATTCCTGAGACCCCAGCTCTCAGCTGGCAAGCACTGACAGACACAAGTGAGGAGCCCTCAAGAGGAATCCAGCTCCAGCCACTAGCTGTAGGACCCTCACTGAGGACAGCTGTAGCTGGTCCAGTAGACCTGCTAGAGTGACCAGGTAAATGAATAACAGGAGACTGCTGTTTCCCAATGATGGTGTGATGGAGAAAGAGCACCCGGTAGTGACTCAGATCCCATATTCGACTGTGGAAGTCAGGAGGATGGTGGTTGGCTCTTTCCTATTTCATTTCAAGTGTGTGTTGTTTGACTTTAATTAGAGGATGGAGAGTGTGCTCTAACTAAACGGGCCTCCCTTGCCTTGCTCACCACAGACAAACAGTTCCGGGGCTGGTGCCTGGCATGCAGGAGGCACTCCGCCAGGTTTGTTGACGACTCCTCCAGAGAATTCCATTCTGACTGGAGAGAGTGAAAACAAATCAAGCAATCTCTGGAGATGTGTATTAAATTATTTTTCAATGGAAAATGCCACCACGGCGGAGGAGTCTGTGTGTGCGCCTGTGTAAACACACAGGATTCCAATTATCCTACCCAAGTCGCAGAAGCCCTGAAGCTGGAGCCAGCCCCTCCTCATGCTTGCTGCACATTGCCTGAGAAGGAGAGCAGAGTGGACAAGCCAGGAGTAAAATCTCTGTTGTAAGAACAGTTAGGCAGTTGCTACCGCACAAAGTTTGCTCGCATACTCAGCTGATGGAACTTTTTTGTTGTTTTTAAGAGAAAAGGACTCTTCCAGAATTGATCTGGAATTGCTCCGTTGGTTCTCTGTCTGATCATTAACAAACAGCTGTGGAGTATCCACATCACTCCATCAGGAGTTTACTTTCCCTAAGGACAGAGGTGCTTTATGTACCAGTCTCCCGGTAAGGCGAATGCTTGCTGGTTCACTTTAAAGGAAAAAGGTTAGTCAGTGCTCAGTAATGCCCATCAAAGTCAACAGCCCACCAGATGCGTCAAGGCAGGCTCCTGACATACAAGAGCAAACCAAACTGTGCTTCAGGTCCAAAGTATTTGGCAGCAGGAATCCCATCACGAAATTTCCCCAAATTACACATGGGTGAGATTGACTAAGTCATACTAAGCAGGGAAACGCACAGAATAGGTATCTGTGTGATGATGTAATTTTAAAATTTATGAAGCATATATGGTACCAATGGAATGCCAAGAAAAGAGAGAGAGAGAGAGAGAGAGAGAGAGAGACTATGGGTGGAGGCTGGAAGATTAATTCAAAGATCAGACAGGGTTTAAAATCGCTCTCAACTGCATAATGAGATCAAGGCCAGCCTGGGCTGCGCGAGACCCTGTCTCACAAAACAAAACTAAACAAGCAACCAACCAAAAAAAAAAAAATCCCTGGCCTTTTTCATTGTCTGGTTTAACTCGCCTCCTAGGCAGTTACAATAGAACCTTCCAAAGTCACCGTTCCTAATAACAGCTGATGGGTATGGTAGCCTCATAAGATCAACAATACAGAAGTTGAGGCAGGGGAATTGCCACATTTCTGGGATCCTGTATTATTTTAAAAAACAAAAAAGATCAATAATCCCATTACTAACGGGCTATGTGGTTACCGGTGCATGCGTCTCTTACAGAACTCAGTTCCCAGCACCCATGTGAGGTGGTTCACAAGCAATAGTCACTCCAGATTGGACACCCTCTTCTGAACTCCGTCAGTACCCACACACATGACACAGGCACACACATACATATACACACAAAATAAAATAAATCGAACACCGACTTGTTAACCTGGGTGTTTGTGCCATGCCCTTCCTCTGTTTTAAAACAAAGTAACTCTTCTGACAATGAATTCATTCAAAAACACCCCCGACCCCTGCATAACTTTATTAGAGATACCTTTATCCATACTTGGAATAAAAGTATTGACGACCAGCATGACCTACTTCTGCTCAGAAACCATTAAGAAGTGCTCATGCCAATGGACTCCATGAAGACAAAGGCCATGTTTCACCTGAGCTTTTAATTGTTCATCTTGCCTACCTGCAGATGCGCATGTAATGACCTCCAGTGTTGCCAATGAGGGAACTGGGCTCAGAGAAGCCAAACACCTTCCCAGGCCCACACAGCCAGTGAGGAGTGGAGTCACGGTTTCAATCCAACCTGATGAGACCCAAACTATTATTTTTGTTGTGTAAAACTGCTTTTTTCTGCGAGGTGCCCAGATGAGCATCCTCAGGGTTTACCAATCACTTCCTCAGGAAACAAGGAATGTATTGTTCCTAAACTCTCTGGGTTTTGATGAGGAATGAGGAAATAATCAGTCATCAATTGCCTATTATTTGCTTATTAGGTGCTATTCAACATAAATAGCTTTGTGTCACGGGTTACAGGAGGTAGAATCAACAAAAAGACAGGAGCTTACAAACTTGAGGAGACTTAAGTAATTGAGCAGAAAAACAGAGGAGATTACGGCTTAGATAATCTGGGAGCCCGTTTTCAGTAGTTATGAATACTGTGGCCAGTCAGATTCATGCCAAGGGCCTGTTCCTGTGGATTTCTGGAAATCCCTGTGTAATAACTGCGATTTTAGGAAGCATCGCTGTGGTTTCAAGATACGACGACTCTGGTGTATGTGTTGTTACAAGGCTGAGCATAGGTGACTCTGGTGTATGTGTTGTTACATGGCTGAGCATAGGTGACTCTGGTGTATGTGTTGTTACATGGTTGAGCTTAGGTGACTCTGGTGTATGTGTTGTTACATGGCTGAGCTTAGGTGACTCTGGTGTATGTGTTGTTACATGGCTGAGTTTAGGTGACTCTGGTGTATGTGTTGTTACATGGTTGAGTTTAGGTGACTCTGGTGTATGTGTTGTTACATGGCTGAGCTTAGGTGACTCTGGTGTATGTGTTGTTACATGGTTGAGCTTAGATTTGCCCTCACTGGGACTTCTGTACTGGTCTCCTTCAACTTAATTCAATTGTACAGTTTACTGAATCAAAACAACATGACTTCAGCTGCTTGGAAGGTCCAAGGCGAGAGGACTGCAAGTTTGAGCAAACAATTCGGTGAGACCCTGTCTCAAAACAGTTGAGGATCTAGAGATGTAGTTCAGCGGTAGAGCACTTCTCTAGTGTACACGAGGCCATGTATTCACTCTCCAGTACCACAAGCACAAATTGCAACTGTTTAACTGGGCACAGAAATAATGATCGAAACACCTGCCCTCTGTGTAGCTTCAAAGACCTGGGCATGTGATACATGTACACTACAAGGGAAGTTCCTGCATGCCTCACTTTGCTGAGGACTTTATCTGCAGTGTCCTCACAGGAGCCTCTGTTTCTACTGTCCCATTTCTGCGATGTTTGAGTTTGGCTGTGGACTTGGTTCCAACACTCTTTGCTCAAGAAACGAAAAGTCAGGCCTCGGAGTTTCCACAATCAAAAAATGGATCTGAAACTCTCACCCTACATCGGTCAAAGCTTGAAGCTGTATTGCCAATCCATATATCTGAAAGGGTTTTGTATATCCTGGTATGGAGGATCAAACCTTTGCCCTCCAACAGGCTCCATAACACACACACACACACACACACACACACAGAGTCAAGTGTGGTTTCATAATAGTAACAAAGGCTATTGGGGTCCAGCCTCGAATAGTCTTTTCCCAGAGTTTCCAGAAGAGATGCTACTCCTGGAGAAATTATCTGAGGGGACGAATCTAAGTCCACTGAGCTCTTTAGTCCATTCACTTTATTCTTCTGAGACAAAATTTGCCACTTCACTCTGGGAACTATTCTACATACCTTCCAAGCAGCAACTCTTTTACAATACAGTGCAAGGCTTTCAAGGTCCCCACAAGAGCAGTGATAGTCAGCTTCATTTGCAACCCAAAAGGGGAGTGAATAAAGGAGGTGGAGCCAATTACGGGCTGGAATCAGTTAATAAATCAAAAAGGGATTTATTATGTGCTCAAACTATATTCTTTGAAGTGGTTAGATGAAACGTTAAGAGTTTATCATGAACGTGCTCAAACTACAATCTTAGAAGTCGTTAGGTAAAAGAGTCTGAGTCACTATGTCACCATTTTCTGGCAAGGCAGGGGAAGAGCGCTGGATAGCTTGGTAACTTGCTTTACAGCCTGAAGCACCTGGTATGGAAAAGTCCTTTTGTTCTAAGTAAGTTGCTTGAGGGGAAGCCTAAAGGTGCCACTTGGGCTGTGAGAGAAAGAGGGGGCTGAGATTAATTTGCACAGGAAGCAAAGCTATGTATCTAACATCCACCTGGCCTAGGCAGAGTCTCTGTATGGATATATACCTTAATTCAGGAGACCAGCGGGTGGTCTGGAGAGCTTATTCTGTCTGCCATTTGTCCTTGGATGCTCTTGTCTGGAGCTGGCCCTGGCTTTGTGTGCTTGCTAAAGGAGATAACTGTAGAAGGCAGACATCTGAATTCTAATACTTAAAAGAAGAAGTAGAAAGCCTGGAAGCAGGAAGCCTTGCCTTCGTGACTGTATCCAAACACCTTAGTTGGAATAATCAATTCCCACTGTTTAGAAGTTCGTAGGAAAAAGAATCAGCTGGGGAAGCTATAATAGCGCACCTGAAATTCATAGCAAAAAACAGCTGGTATATTCAAAAGCCAAATAACATCAATACTCCTTGAGCCTTGGCTTCCTCTGGAGAAATCCATGACTTTTCCAGGTGATAGCTTTGCCATAGTCAGCTGAATTCCTACTTCATATTTCTACATCTTGTAGCATAGTAGAAAGGCTAGGGTCTAAACAATCTTTTCAGGACTCAGTTAGGACTTCCCAGAGCAATAGAGGTGGCCTGGGCCAGTCTTGGGAATGCAGTCTCTTGTTAGGAATTCCTGAGAGGATCCCTGGCTGCATGACTCACAGAAGCTATGAAATTAAGTAGGCATGAGGCCAAGGGAGAAGGGTGAGTTCCTGAGACTGTGTTCACCACAATCGTTTTGATGTTATGAACCTCTCCAAGGACTGATGAATGAATGTTCCACTCAATGAACTTTCAACGAGCTTCCTGCTTTCTGCTGCCATCCAGGATAGCAATGACTGAGGACTCCAATGTACATGAGACATAATCTTCCATGAAATAGAAATTTTCTTATTTACTTCTATGTATACACTAACTAATAATTTCCTGTACATCTGAGTATCTATTTGGAATACATGAAGAAGTCCAGTACTAGCCAGGAATGTGGCACATTAATTTAATCCCAGCACTCGAGAGTCAGAGGCAGGAAGATCTTTGTGAATTCAAGACCAGCCTCATCAACATAGCAAGTTCCAGGACATCCAGGGTGACATAGTGAAACCTTATCTCAAAAGCAAAATGAACAAAAAGCCCAATACTAAATCTCCTGCTATTGGTCATGATCAAGGAAGAAACTAAGCAAAGGAAATTAGATTCAGGGATCTCATTCTGAAAAGAAAAAGAGGAGATATAGAAATGATAGGATAAAAAGATAGATTACTGAATCTACCTTCCAACTAAAAAAGCAACTACTAGTCACAAACATTTTATATTGGTATGGATTTTTGTATATTGATACAAATCTAAGATTATTTTTGTTAAACTGTATATATGTTTCTACTCTTGTTTAAGATATTTTTGTATATTGTTAACAAATTTAAGGTTATTTTTGTTATTTTGTATTATATGTTTCTATTTCTTGCTTAAGGTATTGTACCTATGTAGCTCATTTAAAAATGTAATGTAAAGTTCTAGTCCTTGAAAACTATTTAGGATAATAAGGAAATACAGATTAGTAGTGTTAGTCATCTATAACAATCAAACTTACAGTCATGTTAAGTATGTTTTCAAGGTTAATCAGAAACATATTTTAAATAGATAGATGATCTTCAAACACTTCAAAGACATAAAGAATATAGGATTTTGATGTTTTAATAACATAAAGCTTTTCATGACAGTAAGGCACATCTGCTCTTGGCAGCACCAATTTACTTCAAAAAATGATGGACAACAAAGATTTCCATATGGAGTTTGCTTTCATTTGTGGCAGTTAGCCACTGGGCAAGAAACTGCCCTTGCCTCAACTGCTGACAGTAAGCTGCCCAAACTGGACATGCACTACACAAAAGAAGATGATGGCTAAACTTTGCCAAGACAAGGTAGAACAGTCCTTCAAAATTCTTGCTTCACAGAAAAGTCTGTCAGATATTCTAGGCCTGTAGGCTGAAGATGGATACCCCAGCATTACAGAGAAACCTTGGAATGACTGTCCAGACAGCCTGATTTCTCTGTCATTTCTTAGTTTTAGAAGTTGCTTGCTCTGCACTTCCTGTTTACTCAGGTAGTATTATATCCTTCTCGAGTCTCTGATGTGGTTGAAGATTAGATAATTATAGTTACAGTTTTCCTTAGTTATAATAGAAAGAAAATTAAGAACAAAACTTTGGACTCATCAAAATGAGATAGACAATAGAGTGAATACTCCAATTTTTACAAATACAAATGGACTGAACTTGTGAATCAATTCTTATCAATTCTTACTTGATAATTGTTCTTATTGTATATAATTTTACTGTATTAGAGTTAAAGTCTTTCCTTTTTATTTAGACAAAAAGGGAGAAATGTTGTGGAATATTTGCACACTGTGTGAAAATATATTGCTGTGACTGGTATAATAAAAAGCTGGTCAATAGCTAGGCAGGAGCTACAGGCAGGACTTCCAGGGACAGAGAGGACTCTGGGAAAAAGAAAGGTGGAGTCACCAGCTGGATGTGGAGGGAGCAGCATGGGCAGTATGGGGAGATGAGGTAACAAGCCATACAACAAAATAGGTTAAAATATACGGGTACAGTTATAAGAGCTAGTGGGACAAGCCTAAGTTAAGGCCAAGCTTTCATAATTAATAATGAGTTTCTATGTCATTATTTGTGAGCTGGCAGTCCCAAGGAGAAAGGACTGCTACAATTCCCAGGAAAATCTATTTCATCTCAAACCTGTCTCTTTCTTGAGCACAAGCGAGTGTGCACATACACACACACACACACACACACACACACACACACACACACACAAAGAAAGAATAACTCACTAGCTGAAATAACAAGACAATTGTCACACACCAGTCTTTACGCCATCCAGACACAGTCAGAAGAGATGGGCGAAACAAATTCTCCCTCTAGGGATGTACTTTCTCATCAACTCACCAACAGCACAAAAACCACTTGCACCACGCTCTATGGCAAATACCCAAAGGAAAAAAACATTCTGATCCCATCCTCCCTGGGAAAGACATGTCCAATATTCTCACATGTTCGTGTTCAAGAAAAAGTGACACAATTAAGTAGGTGGGGCTAGGCATGGTGGAATAAACCCGTCATCCCAGCACCGCCGGCGTGGAAGCAGGAAAATGAAGAGTGTGAGCCGGCCTAGGCGATGAGACTCAGCGATGGACATGATGATGCACGTGGATGTCTACGCTGAAGAGTCAGGCTGGGTCAGAAACTGTTGGGTGTGAATGCCACTGGGGCCACTAATGTCGGTGGCAATGGGCAGGGTGTTTAATTCCTCAAGCATGGCGGGTGATGTTGTATTTGCTTTCACCTTCTGTGTTTTTGACATTGAGCTGAGGTGAAATTTAAATAGAAATGTTGATGCAAAATTCCTATTTTGTCACAAGCTCTCAAAAATATAACATACAATGATACCTTCGTACAGTATATGGCCTACACTACATGACATATATATATATGTATAAGGTGTATGTTTCATGGATACACAAAAGACTATACATTTATAGCATGTGCTGTATGTATACTGCAGTACAAATGTAAATGGGTCTAGTAGATTACATCTAAATCATTATATATGTATAACAACTGTTTTTTATTAACACTGACCTCCGAGGACAAATTTGAAATGATAATGTTGCAGCACAAATCACAAATCGGATTGCAAAAGATTTTCCAGAAACAGCAGATGTTTACAGAAGACTTCATAGGGAAAAACTTGCTAGCGCTTGGGTCACAGTAACCTTAGGTCAGGTGACTGGAAAGCAGGGGGAGGAAGTCTGCCTCCTGCCTGGGTGCTGGTGGCTTTGCGTTGGATAAGCAGGAAACAACATGAGTCACTTTGAATCAGCAAAGACCAATTTCCTTTCCAGAATTAGGAAAGTGAATTCTAGTCTAGCCAGCCACAAAAGCAGGATGGTGGATAACTGCTCTCTTTCGGTGGACCTTAGGGAGGGAATGGAGCTCTTGGGAATCTGTGGGTGCCTCTGCTCTGCACAGGGTGGGCCGTTTGCTAGAGGGAAAGTCTTTGAGGAAGTGTGGGAAGCAATCCAAAGGAAACTAAGCCATCATGCCCTCCTGCGCATTCCACAGTCTCCCGAGGAACTAACGCCACTGACACCCTTTATTTGATTATCAACTGCGGACACACACCTATAGAACATGCATTGATTTATTCAGTTCCCTAACAACCCACCCTGAAGCATCTGGGAATCTGGTGAAGAAATTCTGCAAACAGCATTGGACCTTCCTGCCTAACTTAAGACCCACGGTAAGAAGGTCACAGCCCTTCTTTTGATGCATCCTATACTAGTCTCAAGTCCTCTCCTCCTTGGAGCTCAAAAGGGCAACTTTCGTACAAAAGTAGTCCAGCTCAGGCTGCGAAAACCTGTCTCCCGGGATGTTGGAAGACGCGCGCTCTCCACTCGTTTGGCAGGCGCGGGCGGCCTTCCGGGCAGTCCTGGGGACCTTGCCCGCCCTGCGTGGCGATTGTGCAAGCGCAGCTTCGGGCTGCTGCAAGGCCGGCTGCAGCCTGCAGGAGGGCAGGGAGGCGCGCTCGCTGCGCACCCGCTGAACCCTGGGCTCGACGCGCCTTTCCTGGGTTATCTCCGGGGTGGAGTCCACGGTGCGCCCGCCAGGCGAGCAGCGCATCGGTCACCCGAGGCCTGGGTGCCCTCACTCACCTTGCTGACTACATCCTCTCCCCATCCCCCCCCCCCCCCCCGCGTCCCTCCCAGCTTTGCCAGCAGGTCCCCCTCCGCCCTACTCAGCGTGCTCATTGGTCATCCCGGCATGCCCTGTCTCCATAAATATGAGGTCCCTGAGCCTAGGTGCTTGAGGAGGCACAGCGAGGTACATCAGACCCGGGAGCATCCCTTCTACCCTCCTTGACACTCTGTGGCTTCAGACCTTAGAAGTCGCATTTGCAGACCCACAGAGGACCAAACCTCGGCTGCTTTTCTCCAGCCCCTGTGGCTAGCTCAGGGCAGGCACCTGCGCCCCACGCCGCTGAACCTTGCAGCATCCCCGGGCATCTGCCTCTTCGAAGTCCCTCCTGCTCTATTCCACTCCACCACACCCGCGGGTTCTGTTTGCCTTTCTTCCCTAAATCGCCAAGACTTCAGAACCCAGCAGCACCTTCGAAACACTTCACCCCTTCCAGTCCCTGCTTCTCCTCGTGGCCCACGTGTCTCTTGCTACCATGAGCTGCCCCATTGACAAAAGGCGTTCCCTGATCGCCTTCCTGCGCCGGCTGCGCGACCTCGGGCAGCCCCCTAGACCCGTGACATCCAAGGCGTGCGCTTCCCGCGCGCCAAAAGAGGTGCCCCTCTGCCCAGTGGTGACAAGTGGTCAGAGTCGGGACGCCACCTCCCTGCCTGGACCAACCAACTGGCCACTGCTAGGCAGTCTCCTGGAGATTCTTTGGAAAGGTGGCCTGAAGAAACAGCATGACACGCTGGTAAATAATTCGTCACTCCCCTCTTCCCTATTCCTTCCAGTCGGGGTGGTGAGGGGAGCTCAGGTGACCGGGCAGCAGCTCACGGAAGAAGCGCCCGGGGCACCAGAGGATGTGCGCTGATGGCATTAGGCCTGCCCCTCTGCAGGCAGAGTACCACAAGAAGTACGGCCAGATTTTCCGGATGAAGCTGGGCTCCTTCGACTCGGTGCACCTGGGCTCGCCGAGCCTGCTGGAAGCGCTATACCGTACGGAGAGCGCATATCCTCAGAGACTGGAGATCAAACCCTGGAAAGCTTATCGTGACCACCGCAACGAGGGCTACGGGCTGCTAATCCTGTGAGTGCCCTCAGCAGGGTGGAGGCGGTGGGGGGCAGGACATACAGGGTAGTAGGGGAAGGGGGGGGTAGTTAGAGTTTCCTAGGGTTGGACTTTTCTTACGCAGAACGAATACAGAAGCACCTGCTCTACTGAGCGCCTGTGCAATCCTCAAATTGTAGTGTAGAGGTGGGTCCCCCAAAGAGCCATACAGTGAGGGGATGCACACATACCTGCCTCCCCACCAGGACATACCTAAATCTCCAATCCCCTTTTTATTTGGGTTTCACCTTCCTGGTATCAGTTTGTGCAAGATTTAACCCTAATGTCAAACCAAGTGCTTTAACATTTATTTGGCAGTTTCATACGTGTATAGAATGTATTTCTGGTCGCTTTCATCCCGCGTCTCCTCTTTGATCCCACTCCCACTCCCGCTGAGACTCTCCCTGGTCCCAACAACTCCCCTCCTATTTTCATGTCGTTTCTGTTGGTGCTTATGATTCCCTGCGATTGTTTGCGTGAGCATGGGTGGGATTACCTAGAGCACTGGCAACCCGTTGGAGCCTACATCACTGCAGAAACCTGACTACCCCTTCCCCAGCAACCACTAACAGCCCTCAGCTTCTCAGGGAGCAGAGCTGTGAGCCCCTCTCGGTCGGTCCGTGATAGACAGCCGCGAATATTCACGGGATGCTAAGATTCCTGAGAATTTCCCAGGCGACTTTCAGGGATAGTTTACTCCTGGTGCTCCGCAAATGGCTGCGGAGCTTCTTTCCTGGCGCCCTGAACACAATCCTTCTCCGCAGGGAAGGAAGAGAGTGGCAGAGGGTCCGAAGCGCCTTCCAAAAGAAACTAATGAAGCCGGTGGAGATCATGAAGCTGGACAATAAGATCAATGAGGTTTGCGCGCCGCGCCAGGGCAAGCTTTCCCTGGGCTCTCCGGGACAGAGAGGAGCTAATTAGGCTTTGGGTTCCAGCTCTAAAGCACAAAGAGAAGAATCATGCATCATGGGTGATTCAGGCGGTTGCTGTTTCCCTCCATCCTCCACTCCATCCTCACCCCTCCCCACCCCCAACTCATCTTCCTTTCTCTACTCCAAAGCCTTCTAACCCCCACGGAAGGAACAATTACAAGCTGATTTTGCGGTTCCACGGCCTTCCACCAGCTACGGGTGCGAACCGGCCTTGTTATTTAATTATCCTAAGGTTTTAGGGCCCCTAATCCACACTGTTGCCGTGAGAACTAAGAGATGATGCTTGTAAAAGTCCTAGGCGGCAACATTTGAGGGGCCTTTGCAGTCGGAATAGGTGCACAGAGGCAAAGAATCTGGGGGTGGGAAGGGGCGCAGGGGGAGCACTCCTGTAGACCAGTCTTCCGAAAATGTAGAGGAATGAAATGGCATGATGTGTCCAGAGATTTCACATCCCATGCTCATGAATGATTCAGAAAAGATTCTGGACAATGGCAAACCTTACCCTTAAGAATGACTATACCATGCTAAAGGATTTTAACAACAGCATTTAGCCAACAGGGGGCCCGCGTGGCAGGTTTAAGTGTATAGTGACCTCTTTTTACTCTTGTTCACATTGGAGGTTGTTTTGAGTTGGACCTGGACCCAGATGGGCACAAACAGCATAGGTTTTGCAAGCTTAGGCACTCCTAGAAGCCAGATAATTAATATAACACAGTAATGCAAGCCCCAAGCAGGACGTTTAGCAAGCAGCATAGTTAAGCCTTTTCTAGAGGGGACAGCTGCTCTGGATCCAGGTAGCTACTGCCATGTGGGGGTGTACACCCAGTGTCATCTTGTAATAGGGATAATGTTAATAAGACAGGTCATGGGAAATTCATACATTTATGTGAACTCTCTTGGGGTTTTTTTTTTTTTTTTGGTTGTTGTTGTTTTTTGTTTTTTGTTTTTCTTTTCCTTTTTTTCTTTAAGAAACTTTAAGAAACAAGGTCTCAAAGAAACTTCTGCTGGCCTGGAGTTTACTATGTAGACCAGGCTTGCTTCAAACTCATAGAGATCCATCTGCTTCTGCCTCCCAAGTGCTTGGGTTAAAGGTGAACCCCATCCTCAACTTGCTTTCTTTCTTCCTTTTTTTTCCTTTCTTATTTCCCTTGACTTTGTTTAAAAGCTAACAAATTCAAATTACTTTTAAAATGCATTACATAAGCAAGCTAAACATGCCCATGTGTTACCTGTCGGCCTTACGACCACTCATCCTTGTCTCAGGTACAGCTTGGCAGGTCATCCGTTATGTGGACAAGTGACTTAGCGTCTCTAAACTGTTTCTCATCTGTGACATGGCAAATGGGAGCAATGGCTCCTGCCTTAGGAGGTAGCAGTGCAGATCAGCTAAGATAACACACTGTAACCACGTGTGGTCCCAGGCACACTTCACAAGTGTGAGGCTTGAGTCACCTCAGGCTCTGGTTTTGGAGGTTGGCAGCTAGAGACCTTGTATGGCTGGCTGTCCCAAAGTTGCAGAGCTGTCTACTGAGGGAGCTACGTCCAGAACTTGCAGGAGGATCCCTGGAAGCTCATTGGCCACCCAGGTCAGCCAAATTTCAGAACTCCAATTCAGTGAGAGACCCTGTCTCAAAAATTAGGATGGAGGGCAACCACTACCCTCCACACATGAGAACATTGGCACATACCACCCCCACACAAATGTACATACATACATCTCTCACACACAAATGCGTGAACACAAGACAATTTCCAGAAATACCCTTAAGACGAGCCTGAAACTTGAATTTCAGTGACTACAGGAAGAGCTTGGGAAAAGGCAAGACCTGGAGAAGGCAGTGTGTAATTAGTGCCAATCACCACCGGCAGTAGAGATATCCTCCCGAGCTTGAACTTTCTCTGTCCCTCCAGTGACATAAAGCTATATCTTTCCTGGTTGCTTCCTTTTAAGGTCTTGGCTGATTTTATGGGAAGAATAGACGAGCTGTGTGATGAAGGAGGCTGCATCAAAGACTTGTACAGTGAACTGAACAAATGGTCGTTTGAAAGTAAGTTGACTTGATGGTCTTGTCCACTTAAGTTTGCAAGAGATCTGGGGGATAAAACGCAGCTCTGCTCACACTTCCATAGTGATAGATTATCACCAACTAGGACAAAGCCACACAAACCCATTTCAGTTATGACTTGCAATATAGGTTGTTTATGAAGTCATCCAACAAACATTTACTAAACAAATACTGTGTGCCAGGCGCTGTTAGGTGCTAGGGACAGAGGGGACAAAATGGACCGTACATTTGGCTTCACAAAGCTACAATTCTAGAATGACATTTAAAGGACTAAGAAGGATCAGAAGCATGGACCTTGGTGAGAGGAGTCCTCTCCACTAAGGAGATGAAGGTCAAGTAAAGAGGAAGCTAGAGAGGCCTCTTTGGATGAGTGTTCCAGACAGTGGAGTCAGGAGTGCCAACTCCCCAGCCAGGCACAAGTGTGAAGGCTGTAGGGTCCTTTCTTTTTTTTTTTTTTTCTTATTTATTTATTTATTTATTTATTTTTGACTTTATTTATTTTTTAAATTACACTCATGATATTCATTAATTACACTCATGATATTAATCACATTTGTGGTATTCTTAGATTACATTCACAGTATTCATTCAATTACATATATTATATATATTTTTTAATTTTAAATGCTGAATGTCATTTATTTAAGCGGGGAGGAGGGCTTAAATACAGGCTTACAGCACAATGGGAGGACCCTGGAGGGCAGAAGTTCTCTACTGATGTTTTACAATCTTGTTTCTAATCTGTTAACGCCCATTATTCAGGGTACCAGGCAAGGAACTTCCCTTCAGCATTCAGGAGGGTGGAACCTGGCAGGGAATTAGCATAGGGAGAATATCAAGGTCAAGGTGAGCAAACAAGGCAACAGTTACCCAAAATGGGGGCCAGGGACCTACAGGTCCCCCTTTTATTAAAAAATGAGCTTCTGACTTGGGTTGTGTGGGACGTCAGCAGGTCACCTTACCCGTCATGGAGACGCCTGCCCAGGCCACACAGGTGCTCTGTCTTAGGTTGGTGAACGCCCCCCAGGCATTACCCGTCTCTGAATACTCATTTTCATACAGGCTCAATGTGTGTGAGCTGCAGAGTTAACTGCTGCCAAAGATCTCAAAGTGGCACTGGGCTTGCAATCTGTGTGTTCGACACAGAAAAGACCAACAGAGGTCCTATCTCATGTAGGGTCCTTTCTTAGCGTGCTAACTTAAGGCAAAACAAGAGCAGCTGCCCCTCCCCTTGCCTCTGCACAGACAACAGGGAAACAGGAAATAGACTCCTCTGTGGCCTTTTCATCAAGAAAGCAGAGAGAGTGCTGGGAGGAAACTCAGCGGAAGAAAGTTTGCGTGCAAGCGTGAGGGTCTGAGTTCAAATCTCCAGAACTAAAGTCAGACATAGGAACACAACACTAATCCCGGTGCTCCTATGGCCAGATGGGAGGCAAGGAGAGGGGACGCAGATATTATAGAATTCAAATTTTCTCTGTGTAAAAAGTTTCAAAGACTAAGAAATCTTATTTGAAAGTAGGTTGCACCTAAACATCATTATTAAATGGAAAACAGAACAGAGAAACACCTGTCCTGTGCTAGCCCAGTGCCTGGTAGGTAGTGGGAACTTAGCCCCTAGATCCTCCTTTCCCAGCCCCTCTTCTCATGGTGGCTTTCAATATCCCATGTTTGGCAGTAGAAGCCAATGACTAGTCCAACACCGTGGCTGAGTGACGGCAGCACAGACATCTGACCCAGGGATCACCTCTGTCCTCCCCTCCCTGTGACTGATGTCAGCAGTGTGTCTCTCACCAGGAGGATGGAAAGCTCATGGGTCATTTCTCCTGGAAATGACATCTGGAGAGAAAAGAGAGTGTCCCTGCCCTCAGCTCTCACTCTGTGAAATTTTGTTTTCATTCTAGAAGAGACCACAATGTCATGAGACACAGAGCTCGGTCTTTAATAGTCAGCTAATCACAGACTCTGGTTACAACTGAATAACAGCAGTGATTATTTTCAATGACAGGTATCTGCCTTGTGTTATATGAGAAGAGATTTGGGCTCCTTCAGAAGGACGCAGAGGAAGAAGCTCTGACCTTCATTACGGCCATCAAGACGGTAAGCAGTCCCTCAGGACAGCTTAACAAAGGTTGTCTCCATGTCTCCCAAGGAGGAGTATACACACTTATGTATTTGAATAGTTAATTCATTTACTTTGATATCTATATATACATGCATACCAATCACAAACATAAAAAAGCCCATTATTCATCAGTTTAGGCCAAGTTATTTTACTACAGAAAATTATTCTAAATGTACTTAAGGTATCTCAATTAATGGTCAGTTGGTTAAAAGATATCTTTTAAAGTTTCTGAATGTTTCAGATTTTACAGTTTTGAATGGTTTAAGTAATTTGAGATATCATAGACACAGTGCAATTGATTTGGGATTAACTAAGGTTATGTGGCATCAGAAACTAGAGTCAATAGGTAAATTGTAGTTTTTCTGTTCTTTCTTCTTCCTTTGCAATTAGACCATTAAAAACTGGGACTGGTGGTACCAGCCTGTCATACCAGCTGCGTGGTGGAGGTGCTGAGGCAGGATAATTACAAGTTTTAAGCTGGTTTGGGCCAGAGTGAGTGCAAGGACAGGCTAGACGATTTAATGATACTTTGTCTCAAAATAAAAAAATCCAACAAAATGGATACAGAGTAGCTCTATAGTGGATGCTTTTTTAGTAACCACAAGGCCCTGAGTTTGATCCCCAATATAACCGTGTGTGTGTGTGTGTGTGTGTGTGTGTGTGTGTGTGTGTGTGTGTGTGTGTGAAGGGTCATGAGACCAATACTTTTTATTAAATACAAAAAACAAAGCCATCTTTGAGATGACTAAAAGAGCTGGTGGGCCTTTGAATCCCATGCTTTGGAGATGCAGGAGTGGTCTGGTTTAGGCTCCTCCCCCTCCAAGAGAACACTGGCTTAGAGAGAAGAATCAGGGTCCAAGTTCTTCTGTTTCTTCCAGATGATGAACACATTTGGAAAGATGATGGTGACCCCCGTGGAGCTGCACAAGAACCTCAACACCAAAGTGTGGCAGGCGCACACTCTGGCCTGGGACACCATTTTCAGATCAGGTGAAAGGGCTCTCCTTCCCACTGTCCCCTACAATCCAGTTACCCCGACCCTATGCCTAGGAGAGGCTTTGTGGGATCTTCCTGACTGAACCATCAAGGTCCTCCCATGGCGTTGCGTCTACTCTCTACAGCTTCCCAAACTCAGGAGCATGGGGGGAGGGGCAGCGGGAGGCAATGCTCTGTCCTCCTCTCTGCAAGCTGGAGGTGGCTGAGTTCGTGTGTGGTGACTTAGCCCTGTGTGTCACCACCTTTTCGTCCTTGATTCCTCCCTCTCTGAAATAATGAATGACAGTGCTTCCCACTTTGGTACAACTTTTAGTGTGCCTAGTAGAACATAAACATTGGGTATATATGACATTTTGGTGGTTAGGGCTATTTCTGCTCCATGACACAGGGTGTTAGGAGTCCTATATATGTTTAATCCTTACACAAGCCTCCACAGTCAACTCTTCCAAGAGTCCCCAAGCAATGGTCCTGAGACACACCTAAGTAGCATTCCCAAGACTCAGACCAGGCCATGCTTCAGGACTAGGATGCCAACTGCACCACAGGCAGTCACCCTGCCTACCAGCTCCATGGTGATCTTAGTTTGGCATCTGCCTGCATAATGAATTGAAGTGAGGAGGACAGTTGTCTGGATGTGTTTCATAAATGCTACATGTTTTAAGTGTTACCAGTATTTCCAGGCATGGTACTTGTATATATGTTTAGTAATATCTGGATCCAAGTTTGGAATATGCACATCAGGCCAGTTCTCATCCCCTCTCATGCTGATCCCTTCTGAGCATGGAGCTTTTATTCATCAAAATGTGACTACAGACCAAGAGCACCTGCCCCAAAGCTTGATAGAAATGCATACTTCAAGGCCATACACAGTGGTGCATGACTTTAGTACCAGCACTCTAGAGACAGAGACAGGCATATATCTGAGGCTGGCCTGATCTACAAAGCAAGTTTCAGATGAGCTAGGGCTAAATAGTGAGTCCCAGTCTGAAGAAAGAGAAAAAGAAGACAGACAGACAGACAGACAGAGAGATACAGAGAGGGGCGTGGGGGGGAGGGAGAGAGAGAGAGAGACAGACAGAGAGAGAGAGAGAGACAGACAGAGAGAGAGACAGACAGACAGACAGACAGAGAGAGAGAGAGAGACAGACAGACAGAGAGAGAGAGAGAGACTGGCTTCAGGCTCCCCAATCCCTGATTCTGAATCAACACTTTCAGAAGATGCCCAGGGGATCCTGAGAAGTCCATCCATGTTGGCCTTGACCAATCCTTGCCAGTGTATTGAGAATATTCACTAGATACCTACCTAGCAAATTCAGAGTCAATGTTCCTGAAAAGACTCAGTGTTGCAAGATTTTCTTGGGCTCTTTTCCTCATCCAAATTTTTAGGCTCTCTCTCCTTTCTCTCCTCTGTCACAGTAAAGCCTTGCATCGACAACCGCTTGGAGAAATACTCCCAGCAGCCTGACACAGATTTCCTTTGCGATATTTACCATCACAATCATCTCTCCAAGAAAGAACTGTACGCGGCTGTCACGGAGCTCCAGCTTGCTGCAGTGGAGACGGTGAGGGAGTCTGGGACTTGGTTGGCTAAACAGTGAGTTTTTAAGTAGCCATGGGAATCATTCTCTCCACCAGAATTACCCGAGTAACTACAGCCTCACAAAAAAACAGTAGTAAGCATCCCATAGTGAGCATTGTGGGGGAACTCAAAGCATGGCCTCTTGGTGGTTAAGGGCATGGTAGGGACTTTGTGTGATAACATATGCTCCAATGATAACATACTGAGTAGGTTCTGGCCAGCACCATGGCAGATATCAGAATGGCCTTGGGAATTTGGAAACAGTCAGGTACCCATGCTCTGGCTAGGTGACTTAAGTTTCTCAAGCAAAGGTTGGAGAGGGAGCTTAGTTGGTAAAGTACTGTCTGTACATCCATGAGGACCTGATAGGAAAAAAGCCAGGTGAGGTGGCCCCTATGTGTAATGCCAGGCCTGGGGACATGGAGAAAGGAGGATGCCTTGGCCAGGCAGACTAGCTAGTCCAGTGAGAGACTCTGCCTCAAAAAATAAGGTAGAGAATAGTTAAGGAAGATGCCTGATGTCAACCTCCAGCCTCCACATGCATGTACATACATGTGCCCTGACATATGAACACATACACACACACACACACACACACACACACACACACACACACGTTTGCTTTTTAGTAATGACTCAGACTATCCCCCACAGTGACTACCTGTGGCTGATTATATTTAAAATAAGATGAAATAAAAATTGGAATACAGTCCTCCAGACCAATAATAGATTTAGTGCTTAAAAGTACAAACAAGATGAGCTTGGGATAGCTTGATTTTGATTTAAATGCAACAACTAGTGTGTAATACACCAGCCGATTCTGTCAGTAGATTGTCTATGCAGCCGCCTTCCATTCATGTCTTATGCTGTCACTGGCGTGACACAGACTCCGCAAAGGCCCACATTCTGTGCACCTTAAAGTGTCCAGGCAGAAACCCTCCCAGTTGACTGCTTTTTTGCATTTCCCCTTTCATGGCGCTTCTTGAAGGAGAAAAGGCAGAGTTTCTGTATTACAGACAACATCCTTTCTTTCTGCCACTTACTCCAGGAGCTCAACAGAAGTGGTAATTGATCTGATCTCCCTTTCTGATTGAATGGCAGGCCTTTCCACAAAGCCACAAAGGCCATTGTTCTTCTGTTGGAAGGGAAGTGTGAATTCTGTGGCTTTGCTTTGTCTACAGCGTCATTCCAAGAACACAAAAGAGCACATGGCATATGTAAGGTGGTCACCAAATGCTTACTGAGTGAACGGAAGAGGATGAGAACTGTAGAGCACCTACTATGAGCCAGGCCCTTAAAAGTCCACTAGGAATGAGAGGCAAAGTCTTGTTCCTCATAGAACTGAAATGCCAGTGGGGAGGAGAGACAGCGGATGTGAATACACACACACACACACACACACACACACACACACACACACACACGCATCACTATTCAGATAGTGGTATACACAATGAAGGAACATTTTTAAAGCAAAGGAGTAAGCTGGCCAATTTATGCTTTGCCAAGTGAACTATGACTGGTGGGTGGAGAGTGAACTTAACGAGAGAGAAATTAGCAATGAGAGGCCAGTTAAGGAGATGGTGCCCTCCTAACCGAGGTCGTACCAGGACAGGTTGAGCCCTTGAGGTTTCCTAACCCACTTCCCCTGGAATTAAGCTCTGCAGTTTTCTGAAGGCCCCAGACAGTATACCCTGGTTGTGGTGAAAGCTGGTTACCCAGCCCCATGGAGCACTATCTGACACTTGTGGTGAGACGCTTGCTGATATGGCTATCCACCTGACCCATTTCTTTTTCAGTCCTGTTTATTCTGAAAGTCACATTGGGTGGATCAGAGAGGTTTGATTGCCTTTAATTTGGATGCCACACCCTCTTCCTGTTCTGTAATAATGCCATCCACAGCTTATTTGCAGCTGAAGCCACGGGCTCTCTGACATGAAGAAGCCTGCCTGGGAGGCATGTTCTTCCAAAAATAATAAACACTAGTTGGCTCTGATCCATCTTGTACTCTGCTCATTAGTGTGAGTGGGTCATGGCACTCAGTCACAGCACCTTGGTGTCTGCAGGGGGAGGACATGGCCACGGTGTTAAGGAGACCATTCCGTTTAAATCAACTGAAGAACAGCCATGTGCCTCTGACTCCTGGTGGTGAATGTGGTGGTTGCTCCTCATACCTTCAGAAAAGACACCAAAGATACCCTTAAAAGGCCATCAGAGAAACAATCCCTAGCTCCTTAGCATACTCAATTTGGTGTTAGAATGTATCCACTGCCCCCTCTCCTTTTTTTGGGGGGGGGGCAGGGTGCTGCATTCTCCCATGAAGGCATTTTGCACATGGGTAAAACCCTGATAATGCCTTTTCATGTTTGTGGTTAATTTAGGGTGTGGCCAAAAGAACTTTTATTAGATTCCACAGAGGCAATGTGTGATGCATTTAATTGCATTGGGAAAATACCTTCGGAAAACCTCTCACTGGCATCACTAGAGCTTTTCTGTCCTTTCTCTACTCAGTTTTACATCAAATTTTACTATTGAACAAGTTCTAGTTCCATTTTTATGTTGAGGCCACCAGGGAGTCACATTTAGGTCTGAGGAGGGAAAAGAGAGAGGACATCTTTGTATCTTGCTCCGGTTTCCCCCTAGTGGTGACATCTCATGTAGCAGTAAACTATACCACCACCCAGAAATGAGCCCCAAGAGTCCCCAGATTTACCCAGCCTTTGTCAGTTGCACATGCAGTTGTTTGTGCTCAAACAGTTGCATCCAGCCGTAGTTCTAAACATGACCATTTGTGTTCCTGGTGGCGGTCTGAGCCCAGTGATCGGCAGACTCTCTTATCTGCAGCCGTTTGCCTTTCAGACAGCAAATAGCTTGATGTGGATTCTCTACAATCTATCCCGGAACCCCCAAGTGCAGCAGAGACTTCTTCTGGAAATCCAGAGTGTGTTGCCCGGGAACCAGGCACCACGGGCTGAGGATTTAAGAAGTATGCCCTACTTAAAGGCCTGTCTAAAAGAATCCATGAGGTAAGGACACACCTCTGAGCCAATACACGAGAAAGGGTTCTCTTTTGCTTTTGGCAATACATGACATCACTAGAAAAGGATTTGCTTAGAACCTAAAAATGATACCTCAAGATGGCTCCCATCAAGATACCTCAAGATACCTCCCCTGGCTGATTATATGCATCTATCAAACTAGAGAGAAGGGCCTTAGGGTGTATCGATGTTTATATTACCCACTTTCCAAACCTTGTGGACCAGTCCTACAGCTTGCTTCTCATGGATGCTGGTCCGTAGGAGGGAGTCATCTGTGGTTGTGGGGTTGGAGATGAAGGCTGAGGAAGAAGGCACAGAGACAGACATCTCTGTCTTTTAGCCTCTAGCTCTTCCTGGAAAGTAAACCTCCAGCCTTTGGATCAGAAGGAAACAGTGCCACCTTTGTGGAGAGCAGACAGCAGTAGAGCAGAAGAAATGCAGTGCAGGCTTTGGGTGAAGCATGAGATGCATGCAGATTGAACGGAACACAACAATTGGAGCCACTCGCCAGACTTACAGGGATTTAACTAATGTGATAAGAAACAAGAGACGTACATATTGAGAGGGAGGGATTTCTTTAAAAAAAAAAAAAGTAGTTCTTTGAGGATGCCATACAATATACCTTGCTCATATTCATTCCCCCCACAACTCCACCAGATCCATCCCCCTTCCTCAGTCACCCAACTTTGTGTCTGCCTTTTTCTCCATCAAGTCTGATTTGTGTTGCCGTACATTCTTGAGTGTGGAGGGAGGGAGTTGTTGATATATCAGGGCTAATCCCTAAAGAAAACCTGGCTTTTCCCACCCTAGCAGCTGTCAGCTGCCAATAGCTCCTCATGGTAAGAGAGAGGGTTTCTTCTCACCCTGACAGAACTCTGCTTCCCATTCTGAATCTATTCCTCACACCACACAGACACAGTGTGGTCTGGGGCCACCTTTACAACTCTGATTTTGGTTTTTCAGGCTTACCCCAAGTGTGCCGTTCACATCTCGGACTCTCGACAAACCGACAGTTCTGGGTGAATACACTTTACCCAAAGGAGTAAGTAGAATTCGCATATGTGTTCCTCAGCAAAGCTTGACAGGATTACACTTCCCAAGTGTTTGTCACAGGAGAGCATTCATTCTGGAGACCCATAGAAGGATTCACCCTCTTCATCTGAAAAATGGAGAGAGGAGGTGGTCATGAACATGAAACACAAAAATGTGGAGTTCTGGGGCTGGGAGAGGGTTTCAGTAGGTCAGAGCTCTTGCTGCACAAGTATGAGGTTTGAATCCCCAACACTCGTGTAGAAAACCAGATGTGGCTATTTGGGCCAGTGTTGTTCGGGGCAGGCAGAGCAGGATCAATGGGTCTTGCTTGGGATGTTCTGTATGGCAAATATGTCAATAAATAAAACACTGATTGGCCAGTAGCCAGACAGGAAGTATAGGCGGGACTAACAGAGAGGAGAATTAAGGGAACAGGAAGGGAAGGAGGACACTGCCTGGAGCCGCCGCCAGGACAAGGAAGATGTAAGGTACCAGTAAGCCACGAGCAATGTGGCAAAGTATAGATTAATAGAAATGGGCTGAATATAAGAGTAAGAGCTAGACAATGATAGGCCTGAGCTAATGGCCAAGCAGTTTAAATAATATAAGCATCTGTATGTTTATTTTATAAGTGGGTTAAGGGACTGCCAGGGCTTGGCGGGACCCGGAGAGAAAACTCCAGCTACAGGGTCTTGCTAGCTGCCAGCTTAAATCCAGGTTCATTGACAGATCCTATCTCAAGGGACTGAGGTGGAGAGAGAGGACATCGGGCTCCTCCTCTTACCTCTGCATGTGCACATGGGTACATGTACTACCCCACACATATGCACATATATCATTCTTTCACTAACATATGTCAAGCAATACAACCATCATTATTGTGTTTCTGTGAATTATTTTTGCTTCTGATTATCTAAAAGAGCATCTCTTTCTGTGTGCTTTTTAGACAGTGTTAATGCTAAATACCCAGGTGCTGGGTTCCAGTGAGGACAATTTTGAAGATTCCAAGCAGTTTAAACCTGAACGCTGGCTTCAGAAGGAGAAAAAGATCAATCCCTTTGCCCATCTCCCATTTGGCCTTGGGAAGAGGATGTGCATTGGGCGTCGACTGGCTGAGTTACAGCTCCACTTGGCTCTTTGCTGGGTAAAAGTCCTCACTGGGTTTCTACAACCACATTCTGGGCTATTCTACAAAGCAGGGGGAGAGAGGGTTAATTCTGCTTTTGTCTCAATGTGTGTTACAGATCATTCAAAAATATAAGATCGTGGCTACAGATGATGAGCCCGTTGAAATGCTGCATCTTGGCATCCTGGTTCCCAGCCGGGAGATACCCATTGCATTCTGTCCACGGTAGGATGCTGAGGTGAGTGTTTGAGTTCCTGTTGCCCTTAGGTGACTGCCCTACCTGACCAGGAGTGAGCCAAGTTTGGAAGTGTCTAGACTTATCTTTATTTTCTTCTTTCCTCCCTCCCCCCTTCTCTTCCTTCCTTCCTTTCTTTTATAAAGATTTTGTTTTGAGTGTGTGTGTGTGTGTGTGTGTGTGTGTGTGTGTGTGTGTGTCACAAGAGTGTGGGTACCCCCAGAAGTTAGAGGAGGGCATCAGAACCCCTGGATCTGGAGTTATAGATGACACTGTGAGCTGCCCAAATGACGTGGGTGCTGGGAACCAAACTCAGGTCCTTCCCAAGAGCAGCAAGTGCTCCTGACCATGAAACCATCTCTCTAGTCCCACACAATATGTCTTTTTTAAAACTACTGAACTGTTTTCTTCCTTTTAACTTGGGCCCAAGTATGTCACTCAAGCTCTGTGCTAAGAAATCGCTTCTGCAGTAAACCCTGAGCTTTGTAAATGTGGTTGGTCTCTCCTAATACACATTACAATGAGCTCAAAACCAGTGATGTGACCAGAAGTGAGATGGAGAAACTATTGTCTGATGGGGACGGTGACATCCCCAGCCTGTGGCTTGACAGGCACATGTTCATGCTTGAAGCCAGCTTCTCTCACTCCATCTTTCCAACAATGTGATTAGGGTCAAGAGAAGGAGCCATGGAGGTTGGTGGATTATTTAGAGTAACACAGTTATTGTTGGAGCTTCTGAATGAGGTGCCAAGAAACACAGAAATAATTCCATGGTGTCTGTAAGTGACAGAAAATGTGTCAAATTCTGAGAGACCACATGAAGTGGGATGGCATAAGAATTGTTAATTATAAGCCCCAAGGCCAGAGTGCACATTTCACTCAGTGAGTTACACTTTTGGCAGTTACCTGTGATAATTTTAATTTTAGCTTTTTATTTTCTGATGATTGAGACACCCCATGTGACCTATGATGGATGTCTACTTGATTTTCCAGACTTTTTTTCCACCAAGATCAAGACCAGCAATCTTTCCCTTTCTGCAAGAATGGTGCTTATGGCTTCGGTGTTCCTGGATGGCAAACTTCAAGGACTTGAGCATGGGACAGCCTGCAGAGCATGGCTCACATTGCCCTCTGTAGACTATTCTAGAAACTATTGTCTAGACAATGATGTTTACTAAGACCATCGACTCAGGGAAGCACATGAAGTGTGGGAACACCAGGCCCCCTCTAGACCTCACCCCTGGTTTACATCAGCCAATCAGAGTCCTCCTTGCTTCTGTGGGCCTACTCAAGAGCCCGCTGCCTCTCCCTCTTCTGTGACACCACTGTGAGGCTGACAGTCAGCCATTCTAGAAAAGGTTGCTAAGTATTTCTGCTACCATACCCAAAGAAGCATCTTTAATTCTCATTTCCATCTCATAAAGAAAGACCTACTATGGCTTAATTATCTGGGGATCTGAGTGGGTCTGACAGCCCATTTATTATTATAACTCTGTTTCATGCAATATTTACAGAAATGCCAGCTGCCGACAGAGCTAAACATTAGTTAAAGGCTCTCATACAGCTATTTTCCCTGCATACAAGGGGAAACATGGTTGGGGATTAGAGACTGTCTATTT